>CAKAOI010047583.1:28431-84099 GCA_916701655.1 Sebastiscus albofasciatus
ATATATATATATATATATATATATATATATATATATATATGTTCCTATGGATGTGTTTGATTACTATCTTTGTTGTATGGCCTGGCTGGTTAAACCCTTTGTAAAACATGAACAAATACATACAGACAATGACAGCAATAGAACTTTCTTTTATTATTCAGTTTGTCAGTTACAAAGAAATTAAATAAATTAAGCTAGGAATAAATAACAATTCTGTATTGTCTTAGCTGTCTCCTCAGTGGACAGCCTGTGTGCTAATTTGTCCTGCAGGGTGTGATATTCATACGCCCTACTAGGGTATACAGCCACCCCTCGAAACGGAAGCCTTACGTACTGAACATATCAGTGTTTTACTTGTTGGATTTTCCACTGTGAAATATTACCAAATGGCTGACATTAGCCTCGATCTGACTACTGTTACTGTCACACTCTCCGCTAGCAGCACCGAGCTGTTGTTGTTTGCTATCGTTACGTGACAAACTACCTATGGTCAGTTCTTCTTCGCTGCTCTGAAACAGTAGTTGCCAGTCTCAGCCATGATACATCCAGGGCGGCAGCACAGTGAAGGCTACTGTTTAATTGATTTCCGGTTAAACAAGTGAATTTTTTTCTGGGTTAATAAATTATGGTATTGGATCGGTGCATCGACTGGCGTACTCGCCGATACCAAATTTAGGGCTATACTGATATCGGAACTACTCTACTTTCAACCCATAGAGGTCTGTGCAGCCATGTTTTCCTCCTCCAAACTAGTGCTTCTTTAATCCACTATTTGAATTACTTAAACTGCCAACATGGCATATGATGTGTCTTTCTTATTATCGAGACAAAAATATTTAATGCATCATAGAGAATTTTGTATCACAGCCAGGACAAACTCCAACTTCTCTAAAACTCTCTGTCAGTGTAAATACTCTGCTAGTGCGACGTTTTGTCCCATCAATATTGCAACAAAGCCATCCAGCTGAGCCATCGCCACCGCCGCTGTACTCTAACGAAGTTTGAAAGTTCTGACTGTCCGTGAGAGAGCTCTATCTCCAGGTAAGATCACAGATTGCATTGATCTCGCATTCACACAGAGGAGCTAATGATAAAAACAGCCATGCCTATTTTGTTTCCATCTATAATGCAGCAGCGTCAGCGAGAGTGTTTGCCTGACTCTTGCAGGCTTTCAACTTAGATTGCAGAAGCTCTCTCAAAATCTGTACCCTCCGGCATCTGTCTCATTGTTAGTCTGCCTCTATTTTAAGTGTTTTATGACACCTAGCAGTTGGCAGAGATGGAATAAGGGAGAATATCCTGCTGCTGAATTAATGCATGGGATGGAGGAGCACTGTCGGCTATTGTCCACACTGAAGAGGAATTTACACAGGTGTCAATGACAAAGAAATTCCTACCTGCATACTTAGTTGTTCTTTGGCGAAATTCGCCGGTTTGAATTCAAAATATGTGATCCGCGTGAAGCGTGTAGATCCAAAGAGGCTTTTTAAAATGAGGGGGTGTTGAGTGACTGAGGAGAGAATGACTCATTGGCGAATGTGTTTATCAATACTTGAAGTAAGCTTTTATTTTCAGAGAGAATATTAATCTGTGCAGTGAAGTTCAGGCAAAAGTGAATTACTTGAGAATGATTGTCCGTGGCATACGAGAGTTTACCGTGAGTCAAGTTTCATTACCTGCAGCCTGAGCAAATACACAATGCAACATAGGCTAAAAAATGTTGCGGACTGTTTAAAACCACCTTCCTCATATGTTATTCTAGCTGAACTAGCTAGCATAGTAGTAGTAACTTCATACGTGAAAGAAGAAAAAGAAAAAACATAAATTAAATTAAATATTATACAATAAAAGAAAAAAATAAATTGAGAAAAAAATAGATAATGAATAAAATAAAAATAGTAAAAAAGGATCCAATGCATAAATACTAGTTACAGTAGAAATACACTGAACAGGAAGAACAAAACAAAACAAACAACAATCAGGTGACATCAGAGAGTCAGATCCTTTCCAAGTACTGGACTGAAGTATATATTTGAGGTACTTTACTTGAATATTTTTTTTTTATCTCATGCCACTTTATACATCCACTCCACTACATCTCAAAGGCAAATATTATACTTTTTACTCAACTACATTTATCTGACAGTTACTAGTTACTTTGCAGATTCAGGTTAACAATATAATCAATAAATAATAATGATTTCATTATATTACGAAGGCGTTATTGGTCCCCAAGGGGGGATTCACAAGCCACCCAGCATCATGTAAAGCAATATATAATATACATATATAAATACCTAAAAATTGGCTCCACCTTTACCAGCTGCAACATTGAGTGATGAACACACTAATGCATCATGTAATCCAATAATACAATATTATTATGCAATAAAACTTGTTTGTTTATCAATAAGAAAGCAACATCTTCTAACAACAAAAGGCTTCATTGGCGTATTGAAATCACAAACATTTTCTTTCCCTCTTACCTGATTTTAGTTTCACGACACGGTCTGACTATTCCTATCACCACCACTTCTACTAGTATACTCACATTCAGTAAACACCATTCTTGTTGCTGTCTGGCTTTTACAGTAAGGTTAGATGAACAGCTTCCCAGTTTTTTTTTTTTTTTTTTTAAATGGCATGTTAAAAGTGTGAACATTATTTCAGGGAGTCTCTTCAATTTTGGCAAAAGAGACCAAGAACCACATACAGTTTAGCAGCTGATGACTGGATCTACAGACATATTACTGGTGTAGCACGTGTTGGCCTTTACCTAATCCCATGTCGCACTGATATTTACTCACATCAACACTCCTCTCACTCCACTGCCCCTGGACACACATTCATAGTACATGGAAGTGCATTTCTTCTTCCAATGCTCATAATACCGTTTGTGTTCTCTGAGTTGTCTGTACATTCAAGAACACCTTGAACTGCAGTCTGATGGGCGCTGTGACAGACATTATTCAAATTATCTGAATGGTAGAATGGTGCACTTTTGTACTCAAACGGACAACAAAGTGCTTTACAGCTGGCCTCTCATTCATGCAAGGTGCTGGCCTTGGGCTTCAGAGTCTTGTTCTAAGTACACGTGAGCCACAGCCGCTCAGACATATGAAGGCAGCAGTTATTTTAAAGCAAACAATAAGTCCCCATTAATGGCATAAGTTCACTAAATAAAAAAATCATGTTTTTCTGCAGCTAGATGCAGCGTTTTTCTATGTTCCCTCAGAAATTCAGCAACATTACTGCGCTCTACTATAATCTGTAGCATAAAGCAGTCAAAAATACTCAATAATATAACAATAACCATAAGGAGGAGCAAGGCTCAGATCCTCTTTCTAGATACTTCTGTTTGCCATGCAGTGCAGAACGTGCTTTGAGATCATAATATCTCCAGTGGAAGCATTGGTTCAACACACAGAACTACATGCCACAAAGTATTATAAACGTAGCAATATTGCCACAGGCACAATAACCTTACACTTATTCGTGATGCATTTATGATAGTGAGTGGAATCCCAGGAGTAGTGGTAGCTCAGGTTAAAGCCATGGATGCTGTCATTGTAGTGCGTCTTTCATGAGATGTTTTCACGAGATGTTTCCATTAGCCTGAGAAGACAGATAAAGCAGCTGTTTCTGTGGCCGTTATATGGATAAAAATGTCAGTGCAATATTCAGTGGGGGGTTAAGATGTCAGGGTAAAATCTCGCAAGGACGTAGGTTTTGCTTCAACATTGGGGACGGCACATATGAAGCGGGAGTCTGCGGATTCTCCATCAGGAAATTTTGAACATCAAACATTTAATTTCCTGCATTCTGGTGAAATTGTATCCACCAAGTTATGCTGGAAATGTCTTTTATTTATGTTACTGAAAACTCAATTCTGGCAGCATGCAGGGGATAATTCTAAATATTAAAATATAAAGGAATATAATGCAGTGAGGGCTGCACGGTGGTGCAGTGGTTAGCACTGGCGCCTCATAGCTAGAGGGTTGCAGGATCAAATCCGGCTTGGGGCCCTTCTGTGTGGAGTTTGCATGTTCTCCCCGTGTTAGCGTGGGTTTTCTCCGGGTACTCCGGTTTCCTCCCACGGTCCAAAGACATGCATGCTAGGTTAATTGTTGACTCTAAATTGCCCGTAGGTGTGAATGTGAGTGTGAATGGTTGTCTGTCTCTATGTGTCAGCCCTGCGATGGACTGGCGACCTGTCGGGTGGGTGTACCCCACCTTCGCCCAATGTCGGCTGGGATCGGCTCCAGCCCCCCCCGCGACCCCTAACGGGATAAGCGGTTGCAGATGAGATAAGATGAGATATAATGCAGTGAGGCTCTCAGGCTTTCCGTATTGCTTTAAAACATACAGTATATTCTCCCTCAACTTCTCTCCTTTAATGTTATCCCTGTCAACACACATGTTGGCATGGTTTACTCTTCTGTCCTCTTTTGTGTCTTTTGTTTGGGGAAGTATTAAATGTGCATTCATGTTGATGATACATTCATTTGTTTTAATTTAATTTATAAACCCCTGGACTTTGAAAGCTCATGTTTCAGCAAGATTTCCGCTCAAAACTTTCTGCACATTCAAAATATTTCCCACATATCTGTGCTCTTTCAGAAGTCGAGAAAAAATGTTCGTAATATTTTGTGGACAAAGAATACAAGAATAAAGTCGTAATGTCACGAGAATAAAGTCGTAACATCTCGAGAAAAGTTGTAATATCACAAGAATAAAGTCGTAATATCACAAGAAAAGTCGTAATATCACGAGAATAAAGCCGTAATATCTTGAGAATAAAGTCGGAAATCAGAAGAAAAGTCGTAATATCATGAGAATAAAGTCGGAATATCTCGAGAATAAAGTCGTAATATCTCGAGAATAAAGTCGTAATATCTCGAGAATAAAGTCGTAATATCACGAGAAAAGTCATATCACGAGAATGAAGTCGTCATATCTCGATAATAAAGTTGTAATATCACAAAAATAAAGTCTTAATGTCAAGTCATAGTTCAAGAAAAAAATCTACCTGCCCTATAGTTTGCTGTGTGTGATGATATTGGGACAATTCAGTAGTCACTGGATATTGGTCTGAGGTCATGATCCTACTGTCCCACTCCCTACCAAGGATATTCTGCCAGTGATGTACTAAAATCCAGCTGAAGCAGTTGGTGAGATCATTTGAGCCCTTGCCAACTCAAACAACAAAACTCACTTTGAGAACTATTCCGCTGAGGTGTCCCTCCCCCGAACACCTGTGACACAGAACTCCTCTCAGAGGCGTAATGACGTCGTGCGCGGTGGCAGAACCGGGTGACTGAAGTGACAGCGCTGACAAATGTGGGCCAACTTCACAACAAGTCAACAGAAATAGGCTCCAACTGGGGAATTATGAGAGGGTTGCCTGCCTACATCTGGGTGGACAGACAGCGTTAACAACCCGCAGTGCCTCTGCTTGGAATCCGTGACGACAGGGTTGTCTCCGTCTGCAGAGACGGAGGCAGCTACAGTATCATGGCGGTGCCGTGGGTGCCAGATGGCGCAGTCTCATAGAATGCGTGGATGAGTGAGTAACGTAGGATACTGGAGGTGTGACATGATTTGAATAAAAGAGACTTTGGGAAAGGAAACTATCTAACATTGCTCTGTCATAAGTGGAGCTGAGTCAGTAGCTCCTGCAACTTTTACAATATTATATTAAACAGTGAAGTATTATACAGTATCTTCCATATATTATACCTTAATCTATACCTGAATATACAGTATACACTTATATAATGCACATCCTCTGTAAGGAGATGTACCTCAACAATGAATATATTTCAGTCTGAAGGCCTGCTCACAGCATCATTTATAGCAGCGAGATTTAACACAAACTTTGATTAATTTGAAGGAAATCACTTTATTCTGTAGTGCTGAACAGAAGTGAAATGAACTGCTTCCACCAATAGCAAACTGTTTAAACAAAATTGACTGCTTGAAGCGGTGGAAAAGGTCCCAAATGGAGGAAACTTTTGTTTTATTGAGTGTGAAGGTTCACTCTTGACCTTGGAGGTAGGTTGGATAGTTTTTTTTTTTTTCAGCTTTTTTTCCCATGCAATTTAAAAACTTAAACTTAAAACTTTATTGCGATCGTCATATACATACAGGTACATATTGCTATCATCATATACATACAGGAACATACATGAAATGTGACCTCTGCACTTAACCCATCAAGTGCAGTATTTTAGGAGCAGTGGGTGTGCTGTAAAGCGCTCGTGGAGCAACATGAGGTTCAGTGTCTCGCTCAAGGACACTTCGAAATGCAGACAGTTGGAGCCGGGGATGGAACCGCCAACCTTGTAATTAAAGGACGACCCGCTCTACCCACTGAGCTACAGCCACCCCCGACTTTCAACTGCATATCATGATCTTCACCCACTGATGGACAAGGATGTGACCCACAGCTTTAAAAGCTAATTATAGCTAGCTAATAGCTTTTAAATCAAACAGTTATAATCAGACCATGATTTAAGATGTTTTTTTGTCAAGCTATTGTTTGCTTCGTGTTTAGTGTGGCGCTAGCTAGATTGCAAGTGTGCAAGCTACCAATGTAACTAGCAAGCTAACTAGTTTCTTTAACTGTCTATAATCGCAAAGCCATATTATGGTGTGTTGCCTCTTAGCTTATCGACACTGTCATCATCATAAGAAGATTATAAGTCAGTTTCTGTCTCTGTAAATCTGTTAAAAGCATATTTGTTGATTTAAATGCCACTTAACCAATGCCTTTTATAATCAAAAAGCATATATCGCCAAGAAGTGAAAGTCAATTGTTCGTTCCATTGCAACATCAGCGCCCAGCAGCAAAGCTATGCTTCCGCCATTTTGGACTGAAAGCAACTACCGGACGGCAGTAAAACATCCGCCTAAAAAGTGCTGTACAAAAGGAACACCAAATTATTTCTAATCTATTGTCATATTCTACCGAAATGGCCTGTGTTGAACAATAAAATCTTATAAATATAATGAGCGTTTTCAGTCCAAAATGGCGCTGTTTAAAAAAACAAAAAACACTGGAGTTTCATCTCTTTGCTTCTATACTTTTTTGTTATAATGTAGGGATTCTGTATCAGTATGTTGAAACTATTATATATATTTTTTTGAAGGAGAAATGTTGAAAAAGGAAGCAATGCTGTGTATTTTTATAATTTATATTATTAGTTTGAATCGTCATGCCTACACTTAGCATATGGAATAGTGTGAGGATGATTGTCATTAGTAAAAATAGCAGTAGTGGCAACACCTTGGTTACACATACTTTATTATTAGTAGCTGTGAGAGCATCCTTAATAGAAGCAGTTATTATACTAGAGGGTGGTAATATAGATTTATCCACCCACAGAATCTGTTCAGAAAAATACATGTTTCCCTTTTAAATGTTGAAAATCACTTCAGCAGCAGTGACCACGTTCAGTGGGAGGGGTGTTTAGTTTTGCACAAGTGGTCTTAAATTGACTCTGCAAGTCCTTTGGTACGCACAATAATCAAATACAATACAATGTGCAGCACTCCGGATGATTTGTGCAGCCCAGAGCTAAACAATCCTCTTCTGCCTCAGAGTTTGACTTTGATAGAAAAACCTTTTGATGTGGCGGTACAGTGGAATGCTGAAGTCACAGGAGATTGTAGTTAAGAGCGAGTGAACCACATCATGACTTCGGTGTGCTACTTTTGTAAAAACCACCCAGGACACAGCCGGCCCTGTGCCGGAGGGGGGCACGGAGAGGTGGTGGTTGGGGATGGGGATGGGGGGGTTAGTTTGAAGCATTGATGGAAAGAGCAGCAAAGACAAAAATCAATATTTGCAGGGTGGATGAAAATTTCCCCAGCTTCCAAACCGGTTGTCTGGAGGAGTTTGGCTGCTTCTCCTCCCTGCTGTTTTCTACTCTGGGTGCCCTTTTATCTCCTGCCAGAATCCCTCATTCAATGTGCTTACTCCAGAGCTCTTTATCATACAGATTGAAAACAGAAGGAATCGTCAAGGAGTGAATCACACGCGATTGGGAATTCGGTGTCCGCCGCATATGGTTGTGCAACCTACTTCACACCATGTGACCTTTTTATATTGTACCTCATTAGCGCCATTGTGCATGTGGGTATCAGTATGTTCATGTGTGCCTGTGGCTTATTGATGCATTGGTGTCCCAGTCACTGCTCCTGTTACCGAGAGCTGATAAATGAAGGCCAACCACAGCTCCCCCACCCAGGATCCTTTGCTGCCCCTGGCTAGTCTCTCTGCTGTGTATTGATGTAGAGACCTAGAGACCAGTGTCGCTTGCGCCCTTTAACCCCACCTTCCAATTTTCCCTCAGTGTATTTAAAATGTGCTGGCTTGCGCTTACTCTACTGCAAGTATAACCTTCCTGAGTCCTTGTAAATTAGCCTATTAATTGCTAGGGCTGATACACCTATCTCCCGATTCGATACTATCACAATACTTGGGTGCCGATTTGATGTGTATTGTTATTTTTAAATACTGCGATTCTACAAGTATTGTGATTCTATATTGCGATTTATTGGGATTTTTTGTGATCTTTTTTAACACTACACTATGGGAAAAAGTTGAATCATACACTTCTAGGGACTTTTACTTTGGAAAATATCTAAATTAATACAATAAAAATGTTTGATTTTCAGCATGTATGTAGTCAGAGATGTCAAATATATCAGTCATTGTTAGGCATTATTTATTACATTTTTTCCAACAACCCAAAAATCAAAGAATAAAGACATTGTCCCTCACAAATTAGTGGTATTTTCTTTTTAATTTATAAGAGACATGTACTGTTTTATACTTCTGGTGAATATAATCCAATCAATCTCATTTCCATATATGTATTTTTTGTATATACAGTCCTTTTGTCAACACCTTATTTTGAAAAAGTGTATACTTCTGCTAACTTCGCCAAGTCCGTCTCTAGCTCTCCCGTCAGCTTCATTCTCTTTATTCATCCATGTTCAGCTCCATCGGGGCCGTTTCAATGCATTTAACATAAATGTC
This sequence comes from Sebastiscus albofasciatus, assembly GCA_916701655.1. Classification (NCBI taxonomy): domain Eukaryota; kingdom Metazoa; phylum Chordata; class Actinopteri; order Perciformes; family Sebastidae; genus Sebastiscus; species Sebastiscus albofasciatus. Next base: position 37,478 of record CAKAOI010047583.1, read on the forward strand.
AGTGTATGGGTGCTCTACAGTCGTAGCGTCGGCCGATTTGACCACAGAGATGAGAGTGACGGCCGGCTTGAACACACGTTACTGCAATACAATAACGTTTCTTGTCCATAACAGAGTTAGCATGTAGGTTTAGCTGTGATGTCTAGCTCTGCTTTTCCTGCCTGCAATGTGTGAAACCCAAAGTGTTTCCATCCTTTACTGGATATGTAGTGTTTACCACATTGGATTTAAAATGTGAGAGTGCAGGTCGTATCCAAGTGGACCCTCAGTCATTTTCTAATTTCTCGTTTCGGCTCGCTGTGGCCGGCTGCGGTTTGTTTTGGTTGACGTATACGGAAGGGATATCACGTCACGTTACTCAGACTACAACAATAAAAGCGGTAACTTTCTTTTACTTCCACATTGACTAAAATTAAGTGAATATATACATTTTGGTGTTAAGAAATCGATCTTAGTGTCGAAAAAAAAAAAAAAATCATATTTCATAGAGGCCCACTGAGACGGTGCCTGCAACACATCAGTCATGTAACTCTGCTTCATTGGCGATGAGGCAATCCGTCAAGATGTCACAGTGAGCATGTGTCAACTGGTGGCAGTGATGGAGGGCATGGGTAGGGGCCAGTGGGGGGGGGGGCCTTCTGGGTTTTTGGCCGGATAAATCTTAAATGGCAGCTCCCGGTAGCTTCTGCCAAAACACTGGATCTCAACAACAAGCCGGCGACCGCATCTATGTAGGAGCCTCCTCATTGGATGAGTCGATAGCCCCGGGCGAGGAAAAGTTCCCCACATCTCAATTTCACATTGACAAGAACTCTGCTGTGAGGATAATTGTGGATTTGTTGCCCTGTACATAGAAACAGAGAGGGGAACAGATAAGGAGGGGAAGGAAAGGCAAATAGAGAGCGCTGGAGTATCAAATATTATCAAATAACCACTGTAAAGCAACATTTACTTCTCGATTGTAATTGCCATTTTATAATGAATGTTAAGTCACAAAAAAATGTGCTCCTCCAACATGCATATTTTGATTGCATTACATTCTGCCAGAGCATGTAAGTGCACTTCCCATCTACATTATGCTATTAGCAGTTCTCATTATGCCATACTCTTCCATGAAATCCTGTCTATGTAAGTAATAATAGCATACATTCAGTCACATTCAGCCTAAATGAACTAGAATCCTGATGGGGTGTAATGGAAGTCTGTGAACCGTTAAGTCCTCCTTTCCAATGTCTGTAAAATGTTCCTCAAATAATGCTTGTTTATTTGGAAATGTTTGGTTCTTCAAAATAAACTGACTGTTACAAAATAGATGTAACCTACTTTGAAGGAAACAGCTGGAATGGAATAATGACACTCTTCAAATCCTTTTTAGAGACCGCAATGACTTGTTAATATCAGTTACACAACGATTCATATCTTAGGTTAATATTAAAGTAAAGGTCAAAGGTATAATATGTAACATTTCTGCATTAAAGTGTCTGAAAATGACTCTTATGTTATATATATATGTTTTTTAGTAGCGTACTTGCATTATCCCAAAATGTTTCCAACAATGGTGAAACCCGGAGAAATCTTCAATTTTATTAATGGTAACGGACCGTTTCATTGTGTCGCCTGTCGATGACGACATATCCAAGTTGCCCCATCTAGTTCCTATGATTTCCGGGGAAACACAGAAAACACCGGGTGAAATGTCAGAGAGCGAGGAAGAAAGCCAGCGATCCAATGATGTTTACAATATTTTTTTTTTTTTTTTGGACACTCGTGATGGAGCGCGATTATTCATCGCCGTTTGCTGCTGTCACCAAGCTAATGAGTACGATAACATTACAACAACATTCAACATGCTCATAAAGTTATTTTTAGTATGATTTTTATGACCACGGTTTACAGTGCTGGGCTAACCCACGAAGAAATTCGCCACATAACGTTGGCTAATATTACAGTGATATCAGAGGAAAATGAAAATGAGCATGATATTTCCCCTTTAACCAACATTAGGTTGCCGGTCATACCAAGTAAAGCGTTAATAGAAAACCTTTATGTATTGAATTGAGCAAGGATGTCTTTCATTGCATATCAATTTGACTTTTCACTTTTAAGAGGAATACTGTGACACTTTAAACTGTTGCGTGTTCATAATAGCTGGTCATGTTTTTTAAAAACATAACGTTCCACTGTTACTCCTTTAGTCTTACAATCAATAAGTATTTTCCTTTTAAAATGAACAAACAAAAAACCTTATAAGAATGCAGTTAACTGGTTACTGTTTAAAATGTGACCATACTATTTATATTAAAAGAAAAAAAAAAGTGTTAAAATTTTCTTTACCAGTTGGCTAGTGCAGGATTTACTATAAATAATCTTGTTAGAAAGACACATACAATAATTTTACTAATGGGCAAATTACAAAACAACATGCATTAAAGTGTCCATTGTAAACGTTTCCACACCTCCCTTTTTATCATATAATGATGAAATGAATGTAACTACATTCAACCCTATAGGCCATAGTACTTAGTAAAAAACAATAAATCAGAGCTTTACAAATTGAGCCTGATTCGTGAGTGCAGTCACCCTGCCCCCAATTCCGAAGGCTGATTGGAGCGTCGGCATTGAGCAGGTGCAGTCCACTACAGCAATGAATCACCGGACCTCTCGCCCTGCGCGTGAAACATCACCTGATTCAGAGCGCTCACCCTCTCACTCCTGCCATCTCCTCACAGGCCCATTGAACCCGTCTTCCTGCCTCCGTCCAGCTGGTGTCTCCACCACACACCAGATGGCTCCGCTCGCCTGAAAAACGTTTACCCTTTCAGTGTGAACGTGACTGATTCTTTGCCAAGCGCTCGCATCCTTTACCACCAGTATGGAGGTGGCATGGTGGCTCAGTGGTTAGCACTGTCATTTCACAGCAACAAGGTTCAGTGCTTGTTTCTGTGTGGACAGCCTAATGCTCGCCAGGTTTCCTCCCACCATTACAAGACCAGTAATTGATTTGCCTTCATATCTGGGTGTATTTGGCTCTCAGTTTTTGCCCTGTGAAGAGCTGCTGCCCTGTCCCTGGTTCCTTGACTTCGACCCAAAGTATTCTGGGATGAATTCCATCCATGAATAGAAATAAGTAGGTAAACAGAGCATATGCAGGCACAAGGGAAAGTTTGAGTAAGCTGGATATTCGTGATGTCCCACTGACACCGAACATGGCAAGCATCCCCCAAACAACCCACAGATCCATTGGCAGTCGACAATGTCTCTTTCATGATATTTAAAAAAAGCTATTGGTTCAGCAACGATCGACTGATGCAGGGATCTCTTAGTCAGAAATGACATTATTTTCTAGACATTCATTATCATAAAAATGCATTCCACACAAAATGGTCAACAGCAATAGCATGAATTGACGGCATGCGTGCCATTTTACAGCTTGGTTTCAAACATTTACTTAAGAGTTTCCATTACTAAAATAATGGACTTTGGACATGCTGCGTAAATATCATCTTGAATCTGAAGGAGAGTTTATTAGATTTTAGACCAACAGACAATCAGATTGATCTTTTTATTGTGACATCTCTCGTCGAGTAAAATTACTCATGTAAGCCCTTGTTCCAATTCAATATTCAAAATGGCTTTGTATTGAGCACCCACAGTCGTGTGGTGATACAATGCGTAATGACTAAATCAATAATACACTAGAGAAGTTGAACTTGTATTGGCAGAGTATAAAATGAACTAGATAAATCAATGAGAGAAAATTAGACAGACGTGCTTGAGAATTGAATAAGAAGCTCATGAGGAGATATTACAAAACCCCTGACTACATTGTTAGATTGTCAGAGAACATCGGGATGTAGAGACGTTTTAAGCGACATTACCTTGTCCTTTTTTGCCCTGGTGTCCCTGAACCCATCTTGTTTTAAATAGGCCTCTTTCCTGCCGTTCGAACTGTTGGAGGCAATAAAACAAACAGCAACAGACCTTGTTTCACACCCCAAAGTACTTTTTAAGGCTTAATTTCCCCCAAATGTAGAAATAACAGTGCCTCTACTAATAAAGTTTGCTTGTACCAGATGCACACTTAATAAGACATAATGGAACACGACAGCTAGTCGCCAACCTAAAGTTACATGGCGCACGCTGGTGCTCCGAAGCAGACACAAAAAGACGACAGAATGTGAGATCCCATAATGGTGTAAGACCTTTTATTTTTACAGGACATGACACTGGCCAGGACACCTAATTATCTGACCTTTTCTCACAGTCATACCAGCGGCTGAAACACAGACACTTTACTAGCAATGTGATGTCGAGGACCTAATCTGTGTCAGGATTGTGACCGGTAAAGTTCAAGTCTCACGCTTTTAATTACACGTGCGAGCAATGTGAACAGAATCATATTTTGTTCTCATTGCCTTCTATTTCACTTCGCCAACTTTAAGGTCGTTGGTTCCAAGTAGAGTTGATGGTTTTTAAATGTTATATAGGTATTTACTTAGGTATTCAGGAAAAAATATACATTTATATATATAATAATACGATATAGTATGTTATAAACGTTCTGATGGGCAGAGTAAATATATGTCTAATCATTTGAAGCTTGAAACGTATATTTCAAATTAAGAGTTTGTGAATCTGGAGCATCTTTATTCAGTTAAATAAACAACATGAATCATCGTTATCTCCTCTAACTTAATATGGTTGAAATCAGTGGAAAAACATGATGACGTTAAGCAAGATCAAAAACATTCACAATCTCCATAATTCGGGACCATTTAAAGTTTTTTTTATATACCTACATACTACTCTGTTACCCCAGAATAATCATCTAAAACAAAGCCAACACGCTAAACTAAAGCTAGCTGGAACGTCACTACTGTAGCGTGGAACAACTCTGTTTCAGAGTGGAGCATTTAAAATGAAGCAAAACACGATAAAGATCATTATTCTTTGTTATTAGTGTATTATTGTAATTGTGATATTGAAAGTAATCCTTTTCATATCTAGCACAAGACCAAATCTAAAGTGGACGCACATGAAAATGTGCTTGAGCTCATAGGCGCAGTTTGAACTTAACAAAAAAAGGAATCTAGAGTGAATGTAACGTGTGCAATATGGAGAGGTCTAGTGTATTGGGATGCTGTGTGTCTCCTACATATCACTCCGTGTCCTGACTGAATGTGACGCAAGCGAGCGTCAGTCACAAAATCAGTTTGATTGCATTGTTTTTCTAATGGAACGTCCTTGAGCTGAACTTTTGTCAGACGACCGGTCATATTTATTCCTGTCGCTCACTTTGAAAGCGCCGCAACAGGCGAGGAGGAGGGGCTGATTGGTGAAGTCGAAATGAGGAGTTATCTATACAATACCTCCTCATTTCACTACAAAACTTAAATAAAAGAGGCAGCTGGCTGGAGGGAGATCACCTGAAAGTTCCCTACTTGCTGTTGGTTATATTGTATGTCATTTACACTATTAGTATAGTACAATATTAAATGTGTATTTTCAGTGTAAAACCTACAAACATAGGAAGATAGCAAGTATCACCCATCTTTTAAGTGGTTATGTCTCCAGTCTGATCTCGATCGCACAGCTGATAGGTACGTGACTTGTTTACATGACATAACAGAATGGATTTGGTGTGAACAGAGAGCGTCCAATGTTATGAGTAAATAAAAATACCACAAATCTATCTATCTTATCTTGTTGGCTTCTTATTCTGTACATTTACATGCATTTTTGGCTACGGCCACTAGGAGGTTCAGTGAGCCCCCTGAACCAACGCAAACAACGCCTGTGCCTGAACTTGGCCCAAAATTCACAGATGATAAGACCCAGAAGGTCGTATCAATCTTTTCCTGTTGTGCTCAGCCGGGCTTCAGTGGTGATCATCTGGCTCCCAGTGATAGGGTTGAGCTTACTTAAGATGTTGTTTGTCCGAAAAGAAATGACCGGGTCCTGAGAGTGTGCCATTATAGAATGTCAAGAATGTTTTCCTATCAGCTTTCGCAACTCTTCAGCACCCAGGAGTAGATGGGGTAAATTGAAGTGCCAAAATTTTTCTTCCTTTTTAAGAAAAAAAAAAATACCTCCTGGACCTGATAAACCACAAGGCTGAAGGATGTCTGAAGGCTATGCAAACACCCAGGGATATGGTGAAAGCAGTAGAAACTTCCAGATTGACAAAAAAAAAGCCATAATACTTTACTTTGCTTCATACTGCCGTCTATCCCGCTTTGCAATCCCCGAGAGGGATTGAGAGGAAGCATGAAAATGATATCCGTGGTCTCGCTGGAGTTCAGCAGATGTCGCGCCTGTGGTCCAGAATTTTTAGTAGAACTTAAGCAGAAGTGTTTGAATGTGTGGGGCCAAAAAAAAAAGGGAAGATGTACATCCTGTAAAAAGTGCAAATGTTGGTTTAGAGTGTCGATTCATGTGTCTCGTGTGCTGTGCACGCTGAAAGTCGATCTTGTGTGTGTACCAGAATGTGCACCTTGACGCTGTCATCATAAAAGATACCCATCACTGATTAGACGTTTATGAGTTTCTGCCGGTTCCCCGTTGGCATTTTTTATGGAATGCTTTCATCAGGACCTAACAATTCATAACAGTCTACTGGAGACACTCAGCTACTGCGAGACGGAACATACGAGGAGAGATATGATGGAAATGTGGTAATTGAAGGTGTTCTGCAGAATCTCAAGGCCGCCTCGATGCGAGCTGCGTGATGTGACCCCTACTCAGACTACTTCAGACTGGTAATGGGAGGAAGTGAGGGATTGTTTTATATATAAATAGAGAGAAAGATAAGTACATTGATGTAACTGCTTTGGGGTCAACTCTTAATGTAAACACTATTATTTTGAACAATGCACCAGGTCAGAGGGTTCCTTGTACAATTTACAGCATTAGTTATGTGAGAATCTTCTTATGTGAGAATGCTGTGTAGTTTTTGTTTACAGATGTATCAAACTCTGCCGTTCAAATATCCATTTGATACCAACACTTTCACATACAGTTGTCAGTTTATTAGTTGCACCTATAGCTAATAGTAATGCAGTCTAAGGGAGACACTGAGATGCGTCGCTGGAATTGCGCCGCTATTAAAACCATTGATTTCCCATGGTACGGCACGTTTTTCTAGCGATTTTTAGACGTGCATAAAAGTTTGAATATTTTAAAATTTTCAGTGCCAGGCATAAAGTTGCACTGCTCGTCAATGTCACACCTCGCCCGGGCTGCCAATCACGTCAAGCCAGAGGCGGGCTTTACTGCTTTACCACCCCATTCCTTCCTGTTTTGATGCTGGTACATGTGGTCAAAGAACATACAGTATATATAAGTGAAAGTCAATTGTTCGTTGCATTGCAACATCAGCGCCCAGCAGCAAAGCAACGCTTCCGCCATTTTGGAAAAATGAGAGCGACTACTGAACGGCAGTAAAACGTCCATCTAAAAAGTCGTACAAAAGTAAAACAAAATTCTATTCTGTTGTCATATTCTACCGAAATGGCCTGTGTTTAACAATAAATGTAAAAAGCCTTTTCAGTCCAAAACGGCGGCAAACACAGGAGTTTTGTCTCTTTGCTTCTTTACTCTTCGATGTTGTAGGGCTAGTTAACTAGTTAGCTGTTGGGCTGTGAAAGAGCTACGGAGTATGTGAGAGAGTGAAGGGGGAATTCATATCTCATGTGGTGATAGGGAGGGACCACATTTTTCCGTTGATCACATTTGATCGGCCAGTTAAGCACGCAGCCACGCTCCACAGGCACACCACACTGTTGCACGACGCGCTTTGCCAAGGCGTTTTTGAAGCGGCTTTGCCCATCTCGGTGTGATCAGCCCCGAATACAACAACATCCTGCAATAAATGCAACCTCCATGAAGGTTCTAATGTTCAGTCTTTGTTGGGAAAATTTTAGAGAGGTGCTTTGTTTGTTTGTGGTACTGCTTAACTGTATTTCATTATTCAGAGAGGGGTTTCTGTTATTTTGTTTACCCTCATTGCCAGAAATGGGATTGACAAAATAATGGAAACACCTGTCAGTATAATGAAATACAATTCCAACGGCGCCACAAACTACCGCTTCCAATTCAATGAACTGCGATGTGGCCAGTAGTGTGTTAACAGTGTCTCAGCAGGGGGCGCAATCATAACAACTATGCGCTTTGGCCTTCAGCCTTTTTGTGGAGAACAACGCTGAATGACAAACTTGTTCCCTAATGATGCGCTGCTCTGCATGCAGCGTGCCATACATTGGCCATACCAGATAATGTCCCCCCCATAACAATGAGCAGAAGGAGACAGGTGGCCGGCGACCTGTGAGAGCAGGTCCCTCCGGATGCCGGCTGATGATGGTGAAAACATGGACGGGCATTGTATTAATCCAATTCCATGGCAGTAATGTGGAAAATCCAGCAGCTGTCTGAGCTTTATATAGAAGAGCCCAGGGCATGAGAAACCTGCAGTGATTCAAATGGCACAAAAGCACTGGGCCTGAAATACAGCACTCTTCCCCTGGCATATAGATCTCTGCGGCTGCCTTTTGCCTTTCTCTGCCCCTCTCAGCATCACTCTGCTTAATTTCACTTTCCCTCCAATTTCCTCATTTGCTGTCTCTTATACTCTGATGGCCTTTCTGCTTATTTCTCTGCCTGCAGTTCCTGTCTTTCATCTTCCCCCTTACAACCCAATTGCCTGGGCAGTTAGAGCCCAGATCCATCCTTTTTTTCCTCCCCCTCATTCATGCACGCTCTCACCTTGTCCTTTTCCCATGTCTTTGCTCTCAACAGGGACTCTCAGGAGTCTTTAGGGGTGCTGCATAACTCTCAGTGGGGAGTGAAGGTGCAGCTAAAAGAATATTGATAAGTACATTTTTCTTTCTGTTTAATGAAGATGCTGTAATCTACCTGCAGGGTTTGATAAGGTTGTTGATCAATACCAGTGACCTAATCATTTCTTTTCAAGGTGCTGAGATTTTAAGATTGAAATGCCAGCCCAGTCTCCCCAACACACACACACATACACACACACACACACACACTTGTTCAGCTGCTCAACAATAGAGTGCAGTGACCAGTTCCACAAGATACTTCATAAAAGGCTAATGAGCCTCATTCTCAAGCCAAGAAAGAAAATGACCATAATAGTGACCGTAATTACAGCACTTTGCATCACAATTCTGCATATTTCCTCTTCACAAAGCAGCTAAGAACTGAATACTGAGGCCGACGGTAAAGCGTCAGAGGAGGAGACATTTTATGTAATGCCATCTAGTGGCTGCGTCCAAAGTAGCCTCCGTGTCATGTGTTGGGAATCTTCCCACTTGTTTTCTAAAATGTGTTCTGGTGTTGGTAGCTAATTTCACTTCTTTTATTGTGACTCCTCACGATGATTTGTTCTAAAATGACTGGGTCATGAAGAGAATTATGGAAAAGAGACTGTGAAGACAGGAATTATCCACACACACTGTATTGCTGTCTCATAGTAAACTTAGGCCTTGTCTATACACATATGCAGATATTTTTAAAAACGCATATTTTCCTCTAAGTTTTGGCCTCTTATACGCACGCAAAAACGGGGTCACAAAAACGAATATTTTGAAAACGCCTTATAAGGTGCAGATTTTTTAAAACTCCAGTTACTTTGCATTTGTGTGGACGTGTAAAACGGAGCATTTGGGAAACGATGACATCCTCATTTGGCGCATGCCCACTGTTGCTTTGTGTAATGAGCATGCGCCAGAAACAATAACAAAGATGGCGGACTACCGGCTTTTTTACATTTTGTTAGCACTGACGGACGGACTAATTGCGTCTTTACATTTGAAAAAATGTTCCAGTCACAGGAGGCCAAAGCAGGGAACACATAGAACATATCGAGGCCGAATGGTGATTGGATGTGCTTTTGGGCGATTGAAGGTGAGGTTTGGAGCACTCAGGAGGGTTGTGGGCATAAACCTGAATGACCTCCCTTTCCTCATTTATGCATGTGAAGAGACAGGTGATGACAGCAGAGTGATGACAGTCATGCAGTTCGACCAGGAATCCCAGCCCCCCCACCAACAATAACTGTTATCAAACTGACTGTAATGAAGCCGAAGTGGAGGAAGAAAGAAGGTTGGTAACAAAATTCCTTGACCCTTAACATCTCTCTTGTGGTGACATGTAAATATCACGGCGAGCGTTTGGAGTCGTTTTTGCATTCCGGTGTGGACAGAGAGATTTTGTAAAACGAAGGTCATGTGGAGAGATGTTATTTTCTTCAAACAGAGGGGAAAATATCCTTTTTTAAAAATATCTGGATCTCTCAGAAATCTCCATCAGGCTTTGTCAGAGCAGAGCAGGTAATATAACACACTCATTACTCAAATGGATGTCTGCTACTGCAGATCCTTAGCTTGTTTTTTGTTATTTGTGTTTTTCATCAAGCACCTGTAGGAGTTTATGGGATGGATCTTTAAGTGATATGTTAAGATAGTCGGTTGCTTATGAATGTAAAAACCAAAAACAGTTTCCTCCCACGTTTCACCCATTTCATCTTGGGAATACCTACCATATGGCAATACTAATATCTTGAGTTCAATGGGTGACATCGCGTTCACGTCATCCACCATAAAGTCTGTCCTCTTTAATAGACATTTCTTTTGGATCCATGGATGTATTAAACAAATTGGATACCACACTCCAACATGGTCCCCGTTGCTCACACAGTGAAGAAGTAAAAAAAAAAAAAAAAAAGTTTTCTGGCTCCCTGGTATGCTTTTGTGTTTTGCGGCCCATTGCACATACATTTGTCGCTCACTGCCACTCAATCCATTGGGATTATTATTAAACTATAAAAATGGCTTTTATAGCCTCTGGGGAAAATTATCAAGCATTAAAACCTTCATTGTTTTAATAATTCATAATAGAGTAATGATCGACCTTGTTTGCAGTTGTCCTGTCAACAGTTTTATCGAGGTTTCTTTTATAATGGTGGTTAGTGGGGAAAATGCTATTTTGACTGCAGGGGATTTTTGTTGTAATACTGTAGTTGTAACCTGACACACCAGATGGTTTGTTAAACAGGACCGCCTGAGAAGCTGCCATTGGAAACTGTTTGGAAAAGGGCAGGCACTTTACAAAAAAAATTCTTGAAAAGTGATTGGATGAACCATCTGTCAATCAAACTCTTGCCGAAGCCAGTCGGGAGAAGAGCAAGAACATCTTTTCCATTGAGAAAAGCCTTCAATGCCGTTCTTTGCTTTTCTTTCAATGTAGAAATATTCTCCAGTTCTGATATAGCTGATGCTATTGCAGCATCTGCACTAACCTCTTCAGCAGCCGCCATTGTCGTTTAGAATGGACAGTCGCCTCTTCGTGTCGGTACACACACCTAAGGCCACGCCCGTAGCTGCCAGTAGCTCCTCACAGGACGCCGATTGGTGCGTGGTCTGGCTTGCTGGACACAAACTTGAACCCTGATAAGATGGATTTTCGTGTGATGTCAGCCCACAATTCTCACGTGATCTTGAGACATCGCAAGAATCCAGCTGCCGTGCAAGGTAACCGTAGTTGGCCATGTAGCTTGTTGTGCTGTTTCCAGCTCTCTTACTACAGCCATGAATAGATCTGGGCTCCTATGTGAACTGTTAATGTCAGATACAGGCCACCGTCAATGCTTGGGGGGCTGATTCAGGGTGTTTGGTAGAAAGACAACATTGCTACCATTTTATACTGCAGTTTCTAGTAGTCTCCGGATAAGGAAAAAGGTCAGGAACCATCGCTTTGTGTTGTCAACAAGTGGGACCTTTGACAGCCATTATTCCATTGTTTTCCTCCTCTATGCCTGACCACTTGAAGCTTGAGAAAGTTGGAATGTCCTCCCTCCTCATTCTGTCACTTCCTTCTCCTCTGCTAACAGTTGTGACCTTTCATCTCTACCCTACCAATAATTGCAGCGCCTCAGGTACTGAGCTTTAACGGCCGGAGACGGAGAGCTAGAGAACGAGAAGAAAGATGGAATGAGCGAGGGAGACAAAATATAGCTGTTATCCAAACCCCCAACAGACCGCTGCTGCGGGCCCAACCCCCCCCCCCCTCCTCCTCCTCCTCCTCTCCTCCATCTCTTGTTTTTTTCCCCCTCTTGCTCCTCTCCCCTCATCTTTTCTCATTTCGATTGAAGGCTAATGTTCAGGTGTCACATGCCTCTGCCTCGTGAGCCCCGTGTGAGCTCCGACTTTGCCCCGTAGCAGCGTCGACTTCTCATTTCACGGTGGAACGAAAAAGGGGTACACACACAAAACAAACGAGGTAAAGGTTAATGCATTCCCAACACCTTATCTACATTGAAAGACGACATGTCATCGCGTCAACACAGCTCTTCTATAAGACTGAACTCTGACAAGCAGACAACATCCCGGCTCCCCTTGCTTACTTAAATTATGCGCTCAGAGAGAACTAATGCAATGACTGTTGTCCCTTGCCAGTGGACCATAGTGAGCCTATTAAAATCACATCGCTACTTGCCTTTCTCTACAATGCGCCCCTCATTAAAAGCCCATGGCGCCATTAAATGAACAGGCCTGAAGACAATGCCGAGAATTCACGGATTTGATGCGACTTGATTATTATATCTAAAATGACCTCCTAAACACCGTGACCAGTTCTATCAACAGACGCTGAAGGGATTCATCAGCGCTATCATATACTTGAGCTCATTTCATCGAGTGGCTTGAGGAAAATCATGAGCCAGTCTTGGTCGGGCTGCATTAAAAGCTGCGCACAATTGCTGTCGTGATCGGAGGAAAGACGACCACATCTTGAAGGGAATGATTACTCACCCCGGCATGTGTGGGTGCTCGCAGTAAATGCTGCGAGCACAAAATGTGCGGAATGCCAGGGTCCTCGCACAGCAGCTGGTTGCCAGGTGGGCACGATGCTTTTAATGGCATTGACCTGTGAGATAGAAGAGCACCGGTTTTTCTTTTAATGTTGCACAATGAGGAAGTGGGAGACTCGAGTTGTGTAACTCAGAGGTCACATGAACGCAGAGACAGAAATGTCACCCAAATAAAAGGAGAGCCTGTTTTTGAGGTGGGGTTAATTTCGTCCTTTTCATCTCCGTCTCTCCTTGGGTATAAAATTAAAGCGACATCCCTGCTCGAACCTGTCAAGGTTTGCTTCAACTTTACACAGGTAATTTATTAGTGGCTCAAAGAATAAAGGCGTAGGTAGCACAACTTATTCTAACATTTTTAATCTCTGCCAATTTAAAATCCTCCTGGCAAATGATTGTGAGGTCTCTAAAGAAGATATACGAGCCTGCATACTTACCACCCACACAGCGGCTTCACAGAACAGGAATAACTTTCATTGTGATGATCAGGTTTTTTTACCAATGTGTTGTCAGGATCTGAATTTTAAAAAAAATACAAATACACTCCTGTCAGTCTATTCCTGACTTTTCCTACGGTGCAATACACTCCTTGTGTTTGTTCAGCAGCTTTTAGATGCTCAAGTTATAATGTGGTTTACTGAGATCTGTTTGAGAATGTGAAGACATCAAGCATGAAATTGGTGGAAAACTTATCTTGTCATTAGATCATCAATCATGCTTTTATTTTCTATTTTAAGCTCCCATCCTAACTTCATTTTAGACCACTTAAAAACACTGATGAACTGTCAATTAACACGGTGCAGTATCCCTTATTTTCTTAGTGAAGATGCAGACGTGATGGGGACAGGTTTCTTATTATTAAATAGGATTAAACAAGTCAGAGCAAGCAGAACTGGACCACTTATTGACAGCTTGCAGTGTTTCCTCAGAACTCATTTAACAGGAAGGACATTACCACCTTTTTGTATGCAAGAGGAAATGGGAAATTATAACAAGAAATACATTATTGGACTATTGAACATCCAATATAAAACACACAAGGGGCTAATTTTGAGAATGCACATTTTATAGTATGCATTAAAGCCAACACAGTAACAGATGCCAATTCCCATCCATTGGTTACAAAGATTAAAGGGTTACGGTTGCAGGGTAACCCTGTATGTATGTATGTATGTATGCATGTATAAATGTTATGCAAAAATATATATTTCAAAATAAAAATTAAAGGTGCAATGTGTAAGAAATGGCTGGAGATTTAGTTTAAAACATTCCAAAAATGAACTAACATTATCAACAGAATGTGAAGAGGTTAGTGTTGATAATATGTCAAAGACGTCTATGTATTGTGTTGCAGAGATATCTACTGAAATGAGCATGCTAACCACATAACACCATCCTGTCCTGTCTTGTAATACCACTTGTACCTCAAGAGGCGATAGTGGGTGACTGTAGCGTCCAGTCTGCACTCAGTCCAACATGACAGCACGAAGAAGTAGAGCTGCACCGAGGGCTCGTCAATAATACATCCATGGTCCGTGTGCGTTTTATAGTTTGTTTATTGGATTAATTCGTCTTCACCACCGCCGGGAGGCTGCTTTGCCGAGATTACAGTGTCCAGTAGCTCCGGAAGACGGTCGGAGCTTCTGTTAACAGTTAGCTAGAATTCAGTAACATCAAACACCAACACTGGGGGGTCTGATCCCAGGGGGCCGCTGCCCCGGCTCCCCGCCTGATCAGTAGGCTTTCTGTTGCTGCCGTTACACAGGTTAGACCCAACGCTCCTCCAGCTCCCATCCCGACAAAGCAGTCCGCTGTCTGCGGGGGGGACAAAACATAAACACAAGTCATTCCTTTGTCTCTCTGCCACCCCAGACCCAAGCCAATTACTATCAAAAAGCAACATTACAGGGATCGTGCAGCCCCCATGTTAGTGTCACAGTAAACACACAGAGGGCTAACGTAAACTAGGCCACATGTGAAGATTGTAAGATAGCAGTGGTATTTTGACCGGTTCTCAAGTTTCAGCAGCTTGGTTGAATTTGACATATTCTTGCCCTGCTGTTAGTTAGTAACTGGCTTGTTTTGTATAAGTGATGACTGTAAATCTAGATTGTATGGACCCAGTAGCAGAGGTGAAATGCTGCCCCCTATTTCTTTGGAGCAGGTGGCTTGGTATTAAACGTTGCACCTTTCAAATGTCATTGCAAAATGGGTTGTAATCAAAGCGGTGATGCCAAATTTCAAATCTTGTGCGTGCACTGACATGAGAGAGAGTTACTGAGTGTTTCCCACACAGGTACCTGTGAATGCCACTAAAGAACTCCGGCCTATGTTATTAGCATTTAACCTACTGTATGATTTTTCATTTTTGTGATATAGTTCTGATACAGTTTTTGTGATTTTAATTAATGTACAATTTGGTGAATACCACAACAAATGAGTAATGGAATGACTAGTAAACCAATGACTCTGCACCAGTTCACCAGTCTCACCACAATGACACAAATATAAAATGTTGTATTGAATTAACAATAGAAAAGAAAGCTTAAATGACCACAGTCAAAGACATTACATACAGAGCAGTGGCTGTGTGGATTCTGCCAACCCAAATCTCCTCAGATACAATTGAATGACACGTGTTGACCCAGAGGGCGATTGAAAGGTCATGAGGTGGTTTCCGTCTAAGAGGGAGCAATTCCTTTGCCAGCTGTGTGTCAAGCAAACCACACTGTCCTTTCTCCAGCTCTACAATCCAGATCACTCATCATTTAACAGAGGATCTTTGGGGAACATGGCGTATTGTGGATCAGCAATATTTTAAAAATAATATCTCTTTAACATATGGTGTGATCCAAGCAGTTGGGTGGGTGGAAGTTGAAATATTGCCCATGCACCAGCATCAATATCATCATATGTCTCACATGTAATTTTCTATTTATGCTATATCATGAATGCCACTGAAGAATTACAGATTGAATCATTAGCATGGAGCATTTAACCTAACAAATTATGTCTTCCACATAACTATTGATCAGAGTAATTAAACCATATCTATCTCCTCCTATACAGTTATTCTCTGCCGTTATCATTACTGTGTGTGCATTCGCCAATCATTTATGCAGTAACTTTATGTGTCGCTGAATGATATAAACAATCTAAAAAGCGCATGGTAATGAACTCATTAGTATTTCAAAAGCACGGAACGGATGAGTCTTCAACAATTACGATGAGAAAGAAGAGGAATAGTTTGACAAGAACGCTCTCTGCATGGAAATGATCCTGAACTAGAGAAAAAAAAAGAATGTTAATAATGCCAGTATCAGAAACTGCCTCTGGAAAACGGCTCATTGACAGACAATACATAAGATCCCAATTGGGCTTTATTTCTGCGGCTCACAAAATATGTAGCTTCCTCCACTTGTTCCCTGTCGGCCATTCTCTGGATTCTCTCTCCAGCGGCCCTCAGGTCAAAGGAATGACTGTGATAAAATGTCATGATGAGAACAGAAAAATGTCACTCTTGTTAGTATTGAAACGTGACTTGAAATGTAATTCTTGTTTGCGGTGCACACGCCTCCCCAGACACACTAACTCACACACACACAGATCTCTCTCTGACCTATCTCAATATTAAAAAGAAATCCCTCTTTGACACGATAGTGCATGTACACGCAGGCACATTCTGGCATATATATCAAAATAGATACACTCATGCGCGCACGCACATGCGCGCACATACACCGAGCAGATTAATCTGAGATAAAATGTCCGGCTTTGTGTCAGCGAAGTCAACGGTGGTGACAGCGAAAGGGCACAGACGCACACAAAAGAAGCACAACACACACCAGACCCTCTAGAGATCAGTTGGTGTTGTGACAGAGTGCTTGTAATGAAGCTGAATTCATTAGGTAGTTGTTGTCACTTCACAAGAAGACCAGAAGCAGGTTGGAGACTGGAGCCAGCAGGCAGAGCTATGACCGTATGAAGCATTGGCTGAGCTCTAATGCATATTTAAAACATACTGGGGTTACATGACTGTATATTTTAACAGTAAGATCAGTTCTGGGTAGTGTAAAATTCACTTTTTTTCTAGCAGCATGGCTCTAGTGATGGCAAGTCAGTCCACCATTTCCGTCCAGACTAAAATATAAATATGTAATATGCTAAAAAATATCTCAGCAAATGCATTGGAATGTTCAGGCATTCGCTTTTCCTCCAGCGCCACTATGAGGTTGACGTTTTTGGTCTTTAGGGAAATGTGTTGGACGGATTGCCATGAAATTTGGCACAGATATCCATAGTGCCTGTAGGATAAATTGCTTTGTTAGTTGTCTTGTGTTTTCATAGTGCCACCGGAATTGTTTTTTCTTGTCCAATAAAAAATCTAAGATCTACTCAATGGATTGGCACACAATTTTGTAGAGACATTCGTGGTTTCCAGACAATGTAGACTAATGACTTTGCTGGTCCTCTGACATTTCTTCTAGTACCTTTATGAGGTTGGCAAATGTGGTTGTGAGTGAAATGTCTTGCCAACTTTTAGAGCGATTGAGATGATATTCGTTAAAGAAATCCTCAGAAAAAATTCTAATCATTTGGGGTTCCATTGACTTTTCAATTAGCGCCACCAGCAGGTCAACATTGTATTGGATTTAACTAGACTAATAGCATTCCCATCAGTCTCAGCTGTAGTTTGCGTTTATTGCTAATGGGCATATTGTTAGCATACTTACAGTACATGGTAAACTAACTGTGCATTCTAATACCCATACTACTGTACTAAGTAGGCCAGAAAAATGTTTATTGTGTCCCAATACATATGTCAAATGCAGTCAAAAATACCAGGATGTCCTACTACAACCGTTGCATTTTGCAGTATACAAGCCAGCATGCTTTTCTGGCTATTCTGACCCACAATCCTCTGCGCAACAGATACTGTATATGAGCAAGAGGGTCAAAGTTCAAGGTGCAATGTTTTGACAAAGTAGTATGTCCAAATTGTTTAGATATTGAATTCTCCAGTACGCACTTTGTAAGCTGCAGTGTGTACTAAAAGTAAAAAAGTAAAAGTATGCGATTTGGAACGCAGCCTAAGATGGTGAACATGGTAAACCTTATACCTGCCAAATATTAGAAAGTTAGCATTGTCATTATGTGCATGTTAGCATGCTGATGTTTACATTTTAGCTTAGCTTAACACTAGAACCGCCAACAGGTACAATTTACCCGAGGCTGTTTTTTGATTGTATGTAACTTTGTTTCAATATTATGTTATGTAGCACACCCTATTGTTAAAAAATATCAAGATAACGCCAGATTTACAAAAAAAATGGCCATTTATACCTATAAGCGCCAGTGGGTAAGACTTACCTCTATAAAGAGTGCAGTCAATGTTTAGACAAGCATTCTATGGCCCTGTTCAGACCTGGTATTAACATGCGTCCTCAGTGATCCGATCACCAGTGGACAGCTTTAAGTACGTCTGTTCACACCTGGCATTAGAGTACATCTCCACATGCGTCTTCAGTGACCACTTGTGATCCGATCTCACTTCCCCGCCCCATATGAAAAAAAACACGTAGTAAACACACGGCTAATACAGCAGCCGTTGTCACGTAATATTACATGAATGTCAGTGGTAATATCCTATATATTCATGAATTCTGGTACATTATATTAACATAAAAATAAAAGGTTATTGTACCGGCAGTGCCCGGGGACCTCCGCGTCACCGGCACCTCTGCTTTTGCCAGACGACAGCGGGGTACAGCGCTCCACAGAGCCGGGGAGGGGAGAGAACAGGCGGGCGAATTTCAGCTCCGCGCAAAGCAGCGGAACAAAAACAAAGACACATCTCCGACAATATGATAATAATGCACTTTGCGTGCCTAGTCTGATAGTGTGTAGATAGTATGTAACCTATAAACAAGATATATTTTAATAAAATACAGTTGTACCGACAGGATACAGTAGAGCACAGAGGCTGTTTCCATGCTGACAAGCGCTGGTGTCTGTCTGTTTATTCACCTGAGGGACGCGGTGATCCCGCAGATCCCAGCGGGACATTAGATGAGTAGGCGGTCCTTAATGTGGCCCAGGACGCATTCGCGTACACACTGCTAAAAGAATGTGGTCGTATGTGGCCCAGACCAGCTCTGAATGTGGTCTGAAAGATCCGATCTCAATGCGTCTTGAGTGCGTTCACACCTGTACTTAGAGCTGTCCACTTGTGATCCGATCACTGAGGACGCATGCTAATACCAGGTGTGAACAGGGCCTATGTTGCTATGGCAACGACTTTTGTCTATAATAGAAATGTGTCATAAAGCATAGGCAAACCTTCACTTTGGACAAGAGAAAAGAGATTTATGAATGTACATCAGGCCTGACCATGACTCTGCTGGTGGGAGGTTTCACGACTGAGCGATGTGTCTCGGATTGATTGTCACTGTTGCTGTGAAAAGGAACTTCAAATATAGCATTTCCTTATACGACCCCATGTTGTAGAATAACAAATAAACCTTGTACCTTGAAAATCAAAACATTCCAATATCTGGTATATTTTAGAGTTAAAGCACGCTGTGCCAAAGTACATCCTAGCAGAGCCGCTAACAGCTGTGGACTCTTAGTCTTGTTGAATTTTTGGTCCATGACCTCAAAATATAGGAAGAGGATATTTTAATTGCCATGGCTGTGGTATCAACATTCGCTCAAGAGTGGTGAACAGTATTACAGTTGACACCTTTCTCATCTCCTTCTAGTGATTCAGCTGACTTGTTTGACATGTTCCCATAAATCTAGACATTTCCTCCGCACTCACACATCCCAATCTTATTAAATGTGTGTGGTGCACATTACACCCACACCCACATAAACACCCATCTGAACACCCTGGGCATAAAGGTAAATAGATGGAATAAATGCTGTCATTTGCCTGCTCAACCAGACAACGGCAGCCTGTACATCATGGCTCATGAATATACTAACTGATGCAAGAACAGCCTCTTAGACAATTAGTAGTATTTTCTATGGGAAATGCAAAAGTTCTGTGTCTGTCAAGCAGCTGGGGGGATGACAAAAGTTGTTGACACGGGGGAGACACTTGCCCTTCAAAAACAGCAAGCCTCTTAGATGACAGCATGGTACAAAATGTGCATTTCTGGCAGTCCAAATTGTAGCTATCAAAGCTGTTTTCCAAGGATTTGCTTCTCAAAGATATGTCTGTCACTGCTTTGCTGACACTGATGCACTTTTCATTGAGTGTCATTTGTGTTTTTTTTTTTTTTCCCCCCCGACTAAATCACTATTTGTTCAGACGCAGGCTGGGGAAAAACAAGTCATTTGCATACCTTCACCCGCCAATACACACACTACGTCCTTGTGGCTTTTCTGAGCTGAAAAATGCTAAATAGTAGAAGAAAAAAATAGACCAAATAATGAGGGCTTGTTGTGACTGAAAAATATAGCTAACAAACTCTCAAGCATCTCAACCAAGTCAACCATCAGGGCAAAGGCTACTTCCTTAAAAACATGAACATTTCTTATTTAAAAGTGGCACTAGCATCTCGGCACAAGAGTTTACAAAATGTAGGAGGCACATTTTATTTTTCTTTGAGACATACTATCTAGTGTTGTTCTAGTGCAATTACTGTAAAAACAACAAACTGATACACATACAAATAAACGATGACAGGCATATGCTTGAGTCCATAGAGACGTCACTTTGAATATATGCCTGCAATATATGCAAATTTTCTGTGTGTGTTATACCTCTCCCTCTCATAGCGATCGGTGCATGTTCTTCTTGCATCGAGGAAATATACTATGTTTCAATAATAATTAAAAGTGAAGCAAGCAAGCAACCCCCTCCCTTCAAAGGATTTACTACTGTATATGGTTATGATGAGACCAACGTTGACTGCCACGTGAGCCGCCAGTGTTGATGCCAAATTCACAGGCTTAATACATAGATTAAAAAATCTCCAAGGCAAGGCGTCTTCTGCAACTCACAGCATGCAATTAGCAAAGAATAACAATGCCATGTGGCGTGTAATTAGCAATGGGGATCAACCTCTTCCCCACTTATTACGGCGCCCTGACCTTAACGAGCACCACGAAAGTCAATTTAAGACCGAAAAAGGCGACAGTGAAAGCTGTGTACTTTCTAAAAGCTGTCTGACCTCAAGAGGCCCTGACCGATGGAACGGCTAATAAAGTCAACTTATGGAAAAAAAGAGAGAAGGAAATGCCTGCCATTTCCCTGGCTAATAATATGTTTATGTCGAGAGGCATTAGTCTAATAAAGCAGTTTTAATTGTGCCTTCCCTTATTGTTTGCTCTCCAGTTAAATCCACTTTGGCTAATCCTAAAGAACCTTGGTCATATTTCCCCAGACACAATGCAGCTCTTGCTATACGCTCTTTCTTCACATTAACCTCTCACGCCTCAGTCCTCCTGTATACTGTTTTCGTTCACAAAGCTTCTGCACATTTTGTGAGTAGATGCACGTAAATTGCACCATGTTGAACTTTCCCAGCTTAGCAAATGCGAAAGAGTGAGTGATTCAGCGTACCACCGCATGGATCCAATCCTACACACACCGACCATTACCCCTCAGCTTCTCATATAGTATCAAGCGTACTCTGCTCTCAGTGACACGATGACATGATGATGATGAATGTTGGCAGCAGTGTCACAGTGAGAGTAAGTCTCATCGTCTCTGCTAGACGTGTACCATAAAAGGATGTTGAGAAAGTTAGCTGCCACAACTTAGAAATGTGGTGAAAAGGTCAAACCTGGTATAACTGCAGTATTTGCATCTATTTTTACATCCTTTCAGTGTTAATTCTGACTTGTCTGTACATGTATGCAACCCCATTAAATGTATGCTAAAATAGTTTTTGCAAAATGCTGCGATCGCACCAAGCGTGAATCAAACTTTTCGTTTGGCGTGATTACATACAAAGTCAATGCAAAGAGGTTAATGGACGCAAGTTCCTGCCAGGCTACGCGAATGGTGCAAACAACGCAACATAAACTTCACTAAGCACCTTCGGATGATGTTATGAAACCAGACACGACGGTGTTTGCTTTTCTGACATATCTGGGACTTCCACAACATGTTCAAAGCAGCAATAGTGGTTATTTTGGCCGTGGTTGAGGAAAAGTTGTAGGTATTTACATGAAGGTAAGCCTCTCTGACGCGTCGAGCGCGAGTGATGCGAATGAACACAAATCCCAAGGTCAGACTGAAGGTGAACCTTCGCTTCGTGTTTGGTGTGAACGCAGCATTAGTCCCACTCAGTCACAAAGAGTGTAAAAGAAGAATTGTAGTAGAATTCATGCACTTGTTGGAAAAGTTAATCCATAAACTGTGTTTAGTGAATTATGTTTTGAAGGAAACATATTTACAGATTACGTTTGTTTTTGATGTATCACTAAACATTTCTAGTGATAATCCGCTAAGGTCCACACATATGGAGGAGGTCGGAGTGGTGTTTGACTCAAACAAAGGCAGGACTTTCACCACTGTTCGTGTCCCGTGTGAAACCAAAAGTCGATTTATTTTAATTTATATCCGTAGCTTGATAACGTAACAAACATAGTCATTTTAAACATGATGTACAATACGTTTCCCTTGAAATGTAATTGTGAATGCAGTTTAGTTGTAAGGGAATACAATTTCATTGGAGACAAGATTGCAAGGGCGGTGCAGTTGTATTTTTTCTACTACTTCTGCTCAAAATCCTCACCTATCTTTTTTTTTTTTTTGACGGACTGCTCGATGCCCCGGCCTTTCGAAAAGACAACTTGTCTGTCTGACACGGTTGAACAAAAAGCACTTGATGAAGGAAATAGTACAGACAAAGAAAAGGGAAATCAGGAAGGTTTGAGAAAGTCGAGTACCCCTCTCTTAGAAAAGGTCATGGTGAAGTGTCAAAAGCTTTTCCAACAATGTACTCAAACATATCTGCACGAAGGCATGCACAGCCTCACACACAATTAAACATCTGCAGAAACAAGGCGACTGGTTGTTGACACTAAGTACTGTACTGTATGTGTTGGCTAATCGGCCATGGAGTGGTCTTACAGACGGATTAAGCCTGGCCTTATAGACAAACATGATTTTTTCTCTTGAATAGACGAGTGTAATGCAGCGCCAGGCTCGATTCATGTCCATCAGACTGGCTTCTTAATTGAAAAGCTGGGTGCCCTCCCATTGCCCCACACACACTGGCAGCAGCACACACTGTCACTTATACACCGTAGACACACAAGCTCCCACAGACAGACACAGCTGTATCAGTCATAATTAAACTGCCTCCCTGACGGGGGCCTCTGAGATTAAAAAGTCTGTGAATTTCACCCTCACCTTCAGCAAAGGGCACTTTTCAGACATCGGAGACAGAGACAAAAGTCCTCTGCCAGACCCTTCCGGTTGGCAGTCAGCTGGAGGATTAGTCGGCTAATGTTAATGGGGAAGAGGAATCCTGCAGAGCCACCAGGAGCCGAGCAGAGCCTCCCTGCTCTCTTCTTTAACAGCCACACAAACATGCACGAGAGGACTGCAGCTTTTGATGATTGTATGACTGAAGGCCAGGCTGTACCAGCGGGACTAGCACTTGCACACAAGCGCTGGCATGGACCAAAGTTGAGATAATCACAGGTTGAAAGGATGTTCTTGAGGATACACGGTACAGAATATGATTAAACAGAAGCTGTTTGCTGCCTAAACGTGGCAAACATGACAAACATCTGCCAAAACAGGAGCTCTAGTGTGAATATCTCCTGTGACAACCTGGTGAGATAGAAAGACAGCAGCATTAGAGCTACTTTCATCGGCAACCTGAGCTGCTGGCATTTGCTGTAGGATTCGTCAATAACTCTGAAATCCATGAAACCAGCCAGATTATTTATTATATATTATGTATCATGGGAACTAACCTATCTGGCATAAGTGATCTTAACACATCTCTGCTGAGGTCTTACCACTCACAACCCCTTAAAGGGGACATATCATGCTCATTTCCAGGTTCATACTTGTATTTTGGGTTTCTACTAGAACACGTTCACACGCTTTAATGTTCAAAAAACACATTATATTTCTCATACTGTCTGTCTGAATATACCCGTATTCACCCTCTGTCTGAAACACTCTGTTTTAGCGCCTGTCTCTTTAAGACCGCCTCCTGAAAAAGCCCAATCTGCTCTGGTTGCTTTGTGAGAAAAAATATGGTGCACCTTTGCAAAAGTCTTTTTTTTGAGTGATGTGTGCATAACGTGATTAAACAGATTATTAGGTGTCTTTGCAATAAGGAATACGGCATGAAAGGATGAAGAAATACAGTATGAGTATGTGAGCTTAGTACATTTTGATTGTACAGTCATGCCACACTTTTTCTTGTGGGTATTTTTAGGGTGATAGATGTTGCTATTTTGCTGTGGGCTAAAATAGTTTGCGATAAAAAATGACATTTTACATCGGGTTTAAATTGTTTGGCGCGCACCACAGTGCTGCTGTGTGTTTTACCAGCCGAGACTGATGAAACCGACTCAAATTCTTTTAATTGCTTTGCCGCTGTATGACTTATCTAGACAGGATTCTGTTCTCAGCTGCCCAATACCATTCCACACCTGGAAAACTACTTGTTTTAGCCTACCTAAACACCGAATGGTGGGAAATATAATGGCCCATATAAGTTAAGTCAGTAACCAAATAATTTGACATTAAAACTGGAATTGTCCCGGTGCAGTAAATCTCCTGATTGGAACAACTCAAAAAAAAAATATTCAATCTGTGACCCTCTAACTGACAGCTTCATCTACATCTCATTTAATCAGTTCATAATGACTAAATCAATCAGCCATATATTACTCATTAGCACATAAGACACTTTAACCGTTTTGTCAATAGCGCTAAACAAAAGAAATTTACATTTCATTAACAGTGGATGCTGAAATCTCAAATGTTTTTATTTCCACAGAGGAAAAAATAGGACAAGCTTGATTTAATCAGGCAGTGTAGTAGAATATCACCTGTGTATAGAACAATTTAATTGAAGAGCATTTGTATTTTTCGACCTTGCAACTGCGTAGCCTAGCTCCGACTAATTGATCTTGATTGCTGATTTGATGAAGTCTCTTTCAGGAAGTCAGTGGGAAATGATTTTTACTCGTGTGCTTGTCATCGATGAGCACACCATGAACGAACTGAAAGTCGAGACAGTGTTATACTGTCTCGTCTCATTTGTCCCCCCTCAGCCCTGCTGAGAAAGTCTGACACTTTCTCATTTCATAAGACCGTGTAGAACTTTCTGTGATGAAATCTAACTAGAACAACCGCTCCATCGCGGACCCCTCGGCTGTGACTCCGTGGGAGGACCAATAAACCCGAATGACAAGACAGACACCAAACCCTGACTCTTTTGCTGAATCTCTCCTGCAATAAAAAGAATAAGAGAACTTTTAGGCAATCAATATAAAGTGCTCGTACTTGATTAGGGCCCCGGAGTTCATGTAGACGAGAGGAGAAGGTCTGTGTGGAAGGTCAGCAGCATAATTCAGAGTCATCGCCAGTTCTCTGGGAGATGGCACCACTTACAGAGCTGAATATCCATTCAAATAAAAGCCCACAGGGGCTAAACAGCTTCAGCGATACACAGCCAAAGATGTAGAGAGAGAAGAGGAGACACGGAGGATGAGAAAGCATGGAAGTCCATGTGTGTAGTGGGGGTGGCTATCAAACTGAGTTAGCTCAATCAGGCAAGTAATGCATGCAATCAGGCGTCATCAAAGTAGATGACAGCAAATATTACATGGAAACTTTGCCACTGATGTTTAACAGAGATGAGTGACTGAGTTTCCGACTGTCTGACTTCGCTTGGGATGCTGCAGGGTTTGCATTGTGAGAACTGTCTGTCAAACTTAACCAGAAACCCCATTTAAATGACTCCAAAGTTGGACCTGAGTGAGAAATGCTTTATTACTTGGGAGTTGAAAGTAAAGTTGCTCCCCTGGAGCTAAAAGAGAATAGAAATCTGAAAGAGGAGTCAGGGAAGAGCCATTCACATTCACCCCTGAGTGACTAGTGACACAACTTTCTGATTGAAAAACGAATTAGTTCATCTCCATCATGCGGAGTAACGTCTGTTTTTTTCCTGCCATGTAGTGTCATGTTTACTTGTTTTTGATGGTTCCCAACGTTGATATGATATTAATGTTGTTACAGATGTTGTCAGATATCCAGATGTATAACCACACAGCAGCTTATTTGCCAGTGGGGAATTAGTTGTTCTGTTTTTACATTAGCCTCCAAGTGGGAACTAAATGTCTGCATTAAAACTTGATGCACTCTATGAAAACAAATCTGCAGTCATCCACGCTTCAATTCATGTTGAATGAATTAAAATTAGGGCTGTCGACCGACAATCACAATGATTGTGCATTGTGAATCGCAAATTAATCACACATTTTTTTAACTGTTCAAAATTAAAGGGGGATTTGTCAAGTATTTAATACTCTTATCAACATGGGAGTGGACAAATATGCTGCTTAATGCAAATGTATATATATATGTATATATATATACATTATTGGGAATAAATTAATAACACAAAACAATAACAAATATTGTCCAGAAACCCTCACAGGTACTGCATTTAGCATAAAAGATATGCTCCAATCATAACATGGCAAACTGCAGCCCAACAGGCAACAACAGTGTGCTGACTTGACTATGACTTGCCCCAAACAGCATGTGATTATCATAAAGTGGGCATGTCTGTAAAGGGGAGACTCGTGGGTATCCATAGAACCCATTTTCATTCACATATCTTGAGGTCAGAGGTCAAGGGACCCCTTTGAAAATGACCATGACAGTTTCTCCTCGCCAAAATTTAGCCTAAGCGTTATTCGGCTAGTATACTATTATAACAATGTTGGTACCAATGATGCTAGTATCTAAAACTGAGCCCGCTACAATCCAGAAAAACGCAAGTTGTGGTAATGCATTAAAAAAAATGTGTGCTGTTAAAACACATTATCTCAGCCCTAACTGAAATATAAAACTCATTTTCAAGTGATTTGTGGGATTGAGAGAAATTCATACAGTTATTGTTTTCTGTATGTTCAGTATGTGCAAGAGATCTGTCCAGCTGTTCAGATTCATGGTGATTTAACATTTTTTGTAGCATTTTTGTTCAAAAAGGAGTGTTTAGCAATAATGGAGATGTGATATTTGATTTTATTTTAATTAATTACATCATAAATAACACAGATTTTCACAAGCAGAAAAGAGAGAAGAAAACCAAAGGGAAATCAATGAATCAATCCATCCTGACACTCTAATGTGGCTCTGATCTTTTCTTCTGCTATATTCCTGAATTATTGTATCACACAGTATTTTTCCCTTTAAAAGAATACTTCACTCACAAAATGATAATTTGTATATCAATACTCGGCTTGTGTTGCCTTGAATTATTAAAGAAAACTTTGTTTTTCCAGCACGCCTCCACAGTTAGCAAAGAGTCAAAGAACGGAGAAAAATCTTGACGAATTGAAATAAATGGGCGCCAACCGCAAAAATATATCAAAACATCTGTTTACAAACTCTCACACAACTTGTGCAGTATAATCCGTCGTACGCTCACTACTTCTAAAACACATGCATCTTTGCTAAAACCTTACTATTTAAAACACGAGTCCGAAGTGTTTTAAATAGTACGGTTTTAGCGAAATAATTTAGAATACCCGTCAATAGCCTGGTGTTTTTCCATTTAGGCTTAAAAAACTGCTGCTAAATTCTGCTTTGATTGAACGCTTTAATGATGCCTTAGATTGTTCTTCATATCTTCAATGGGCTTATTTTTTGGGACTTTAAAAAAAATTTAAGCTTATTTTGTACATCTGTCTGTGCTGCTTAGAAACAAAGAATTTTTGGTAATGGAAATCTCCCTGAAAGTGATGTTGGAGATATAGACGCATTATGTGGAGTGGGAGCTCTCCAAGTCTCACTTCATTAACTTTAAATATCTTCCTGCAGAGTAAATCAAACAAATATATAAAATTCAAACTGTAAAGTTAGTTGTACATCTATTACTGATTTCCTTCGTCTTGCAACAAATCTGTTTCCCCCCAGTGGGCCTACAGTACCTTAATCTGCATCGGCTTTCACTCTGTAAACAGGGGGATGCATCTTGAGTCATCTGCATTACTCAGTATCTGTAGCTCGCTGTTTGCTGAAGCTGAGTGATGCTCAGTGTGGCTCTCGTCTTATTTAACCCAAAGACAAAACCCTCAGGTCACTTTGCTCTTAATCACGTCATGCAAATCATGTCATTAATGTTTTTTTTTTTGCTTCAGATTACATCAAAGGCTCCGTCGTTTTAGGTGAAGTGTAATTGGCACAGAGAGCACAAGTGTAACTGCACTAGTGTTGCGTGTCCTATCATCATTTATCAAACACTCTTGTAGTCATACATATTCATGCTGTTGGATGACGCTCTTGCATTGTAAATACTCAATGATGCTCTGCGAAAATGGAAAACGAATGTCAAAGTAAATTAGTGTGAACCGTCACCCCTATAAAGCCGTTTGCACGGATATATTTTGTATAGTATCGTAAGTACTACATGCTTTACAAAAACTTACAGAATAACTTCAATAGTTACTTTACTGCAGTGCAGACTTTACTGTAGGCTTTTAGTTTATAGTACATGATTTTTCTCTTCAAGCTATTTTGGTGATGATACACTTGATAAAAAAACAGTTATGTCATTTTGACTGCTTGTCTTTCCTTTGATATCTTCTAACAAGAGATGGAGAGCTAAAAGTAGAACGGCGTGCATTTTGCTTCCATGTCGAACATGATGATGTGGCTTCTTGAGGACAGTCATTTATTTTCCAACACAAGTCTATTTAAGGAGTCTTTGTGCAGCCGGTTTGCGCATGTGGACACATTTCCACATTGAAAAACTTGAGTAACTAAGCACATGTTCAGTGTGTTCAGAAACTATCCAGTTAAATATTTACATAAAGATCATATATGTGTTTTGCATGTATGTTGTCCTGGCGCTTCTGACTTGATATCATACATTTCCACTATATCCAGACTGATTATGTTCATACTGGTCTCGTAAAAATGATGTTCCCATTCAGTGAAACTGCATTGTCAATATGTTTCTCCCAGATTACGTTTGTTTTTGACGTATCACAGATACATTTCTAATCATAGTCTGGAAGTCTGTGTAAGGAGGAGTTCGGGGTCAATCGTGGGCAGCGGTGCCGGAATGAGTTTTGACGTAGGGGGACATCCAGTTTTGGATGACGTAATACAGGATTTTGTGAGACTGTGGAGGGTGGATCTCGGACCCTGCAGGGGTGTCCCGGAGGGATGCTCCCCGAAAGAAATTTGGGACATTTTTAAAGTTAACTGCATCAGTCTGGTGCACTTTGAAAGCCAAATGAAGAGTTCAGATCTATGAAGAACTTTGTGCTCTAATAAACAATTTAATTTATAAACACATTAGTTTTATGGTGATGATACAGCAAAAAGTCCCACCCACAAAACACAATGGGGTCCGTGTTTCAAGACGGGTCGGTGCTGACATGGCTGCAGAACCTGCAGATGCACTGAGGACAGTCCCGCCCTGGTTGACAGTCACGCCGGGAGCCCCGTCCCTCCCTGCAGGAGAGAGGGCGCACTGCGGAACGACCACTCCATGGCCCCGGGAAGTGGCGAGGTCTGGGCCACCGTAGGAAATCTGATACGAGGTTCAACATGTTACAACATATAGACATTATCGCCAACGTCCTATGACGGCTTAAACATTACCACTTTATCACCATAATACCTAAAAGTGGGGGGACAAAAAGTCTCGTTGTCGCCCCTATTCCGGCGCCATTGATCTTGGGTCAAACAAACACAACTTTGATCCAGG
This sequence comes from Sebastiscus albofasciatus, assembly GCA_916701655.1. Classification (NCBI taxonomy): domain Eukaryota; kingdom Metazoa; phylum Chordata; class Actinopteri; order Perciformes; family Sebastidae; genus Sebastiscus; species Sebastiscus albofasciatus. Next base: position 67,295 of record CAKAOI010047583.1, read on the forward strand.
TGGCCGCCGTTCGTGTCCCGTGTGAAACCAAAAGTCAATGCTGACCTAAACAAAAGTAGTTTTGTTGCCTAAAAGTTGCGTTTCAGTTTTGTTTGAATTTACAATGTTAATCTCCTGTTGAAAACTGCGACAGTGAGGAAATATGTTTCCATCAAAATGTAATTGAGAATGACCGTCTTCAGATGACTTATGATTTGACACTATATAAAAATTAATTGAATTGAATTGAATTGAATGCACTTTAGTTGTGTGGAGACAAGGTTGTTTTATTGCATAAACTTTTCAACAAGCGATCATATTCAGTAGAACCTTTAGAGATTATCCTCTCACCTTTTTCCATTTTTGGATTAATATAAGAATTTCATTGCCACGCCTGTGGCCCCTTTCTGATCCATCCTTACTTAAATGTAGCTGAATGTGTTTCCTGACTGCACCGCTTTTTAACTACTCATAATTAGCAATGTCCCAGTGGATGAGGCTTTGTCTTTTTTGGCAATGAATCTTGGACTTTATTTTGATGGCAGCATCCCTATTCGGTTCATTCTTACTTCCTGTAGTTGGCAGGTAAACACACAAGAGATAATCATTTGTTGTTGCCGCTGCACATCCAGTGAGTACATACAAGAGCACATATTGATCGATGTAATAAATATTAATATTGTCATCAGTGGAGTACCATTGCGTGAAGTGCCCAACATTGAACTTGTCTTTCTACATGCCGTGTTGGTCCAACTGGCCGTGTCCACCTCCCACTGAGGCAGCAGCTGTGTGGACGCTGTAACCTCAATCACCTCTCCCCCGGCTAAACCTTTGCCGTGTGACCTGGCCTTAAAACCAGCCGACCATGTACAGGTCATGCTGTACTCTGATTCGTTGACTGATTTCATGACTGTACAGGGGACTTAGTGGCACAAGCTGGTCTCATACACTGTTCACAGCTATACCTACAAAAAGTAATGCACTGTAATATGTGTATCCCACAAAATCAATGTGTGTAATTAACTGGATGTGAACCAGTAAATGTAAATAGAGGTGAATGCCGCTTAGGGAGGAGGTCAGGGTGGATGGGGGGGTCAAAAAATAGCAGTCTTTTGCCCAGAAGACTGCTGTTCATGTCCAGTGTGAAACCAGAAGTCAACGTTGATTTATTTGTCACGTAAGTTACGTACTTAAGTTACGCCACTTCCAGAGTTATATTAAGCCAAACCATGACCTTTTCCTAAACCTTCTAAGTAGTTTTGTTGCCTAAACCTAACCAAGTTGATCTTTTCCTAAACCTAAGAAGCTTTCTTGTCTAAACCTAAGGAAGCCGTTTCCTGTAAAGACGGAAGTTTATCTTGAAAAGACTGCATGCAACGAGCGGAAATTGTTTGTAGGAAAACGCACGAAAAAGGAGGAATAACTTCTTCGTAAGATATTATACATACCGTTGTATGAGAATACGATGAACGGCAGCTGAGAACTAATCGCTGGCCGAAGAATGGAGCATCTATATTTTCACTTATAGTAATTTTTTGCACCTCCGCTATGTCTTAGATTTTGCAGAAATAAGGAAGCTGTGCACATCAATGTAGGATACACATAATAACCAGAATAAGACGAGTAAATCACCGGGAATGTGTGCTTTGCAGACAACCAGACCTATCATTTATCTTCAGTGCTTCAGCTGTCTTTTTTTTTTAAATTTCAGTTTCACAATGCACTTGAAGCTCTACTTCAGATGGTGACAGAAGAGCTGATGCAGAGGTTGTGCACTACAGCGCGGGGGGAAGGGGAGGAGGGGGTCATGACAGTCAGTTCATGCTCACAATGCACATGTGCTTCATTCCTCGGGGAGGCGAGGCAGAGAGGCTGACTCCCTTGCTCCCCTGGCCTGCTTTAACCCTCGGGCCAAAGTGTGACACTAGCAGTGTCGTATGGGAGTGCATGTCAAGTGTGCAACGGAATACCCCAGGTGCCAACAAGGATGAAAGTGCCCTCAAGCATAACTAGTGAGTCTGTGAGGTGCATGTGAGGAGGCCTGTTCTATAGATAAAGCCACTTGGCCCCTGTTGTTATTTAAAGCAACTTCCTCAATAACCCATTCAGGCGAACTCCTTTCACTAAAATGTTGATTCCGAGTGACGCGATCTCTGTGAAAGTGGGACTGGGAGCAGGAGCTATTTCCCTGCGGAGCTGTATTTTGCATAAAAACATTTAAGGATAAATAAAATAGGTATTAACTGGAGTCAGACCTTTTAGTGATTCATTGTGTATGCAGGCCGACACAGAAATACCGGCAATACAACTGGAATATCTCCCAGGGGTGGCAGAGGTTTAAATGTGAACTGCAAACAGCACAGACGGTGGTAGTTTTTATTGGTTGTTGGGGAGCAGACTAATCTAAACAGGAGGTAACACATTGTACAACAAATGTAATTATCTTTACTTAAATATTTATTTATTTATTTAACAGTTTATACGTTGGTGGATTGTAGACTTTTCACTTCTCACTTCCCTCTGCTGCACGCTTGGAGTTGCAAGTATAAAGCCAATTTTGACTTCCCACATCCAACCAGAGATGAACACAGGCAAATTAAGAAAACCTACATCTAACCTGAAGACTGTTTTGCTTTGTGAGATCTGAGTGAGGGTGGTGTTAATGAGCGGTGGCTAAATGAAGTCCGGATTTACACACTGGCTGCAACTCACTGGTCAAGACACGTGCACATTCTTGCACTAACCAGCTTCCGAGCTGGTTAGTGCAAGCTCATTCCGAGTCCGAGCTCATTCCTGATTATGTAAAACTAGATTGCATTAACTCATGAATTACTGGTTGTGTTCTCAATAGCTGTGTTCCCATTTGCATATTTTTGTTTGCATTTTGAAGCATCACAATAGAAAAGCTGTATGGAAACGACAAATTAGTAACTAATAACTTTTTAAATTTTTGCTTTGGTTGAAAAAGAGTTGATGTGCTAAATGGGACATGGAAAGACCTTTGCCGAATAAATTCTGATGTGGTGAACATTTAACTCAGCTGTTTCCGCTGCCGGCATCTTCTCGGATATTCCCATAATGTGCGAGTGCTTGTCTTCATTTCCGGACAGCATGAAATATGGCCGATACTAGCTGACATGAAAGAACAATTAAAACTTGCACAATTGAAATAAATTCCTGAAGACCTCTCTGTTATTCTCTCGTAGATGGAATAGCCAAGCCGACTTGTTTTGTTTATGGTTTGCAACCTCTTATTTCCTCTAGTTTAGTGGCGGATTACAGCAATGTTTAGACTAAGCACTAACTTCTGATGAAACTACGGTGTAGCCGAGTTTATTCGCTCCAAACCAGGTAATGGAAACTGGCCTAATTCGTGTTATTTTTTTGCAACATTTCAAAAGTTCGGTTAAAATTCGCTTGACAGTTGATTGGAAACACGGCTAATGAGTCTTGCTCTCTAAGTTGAGACATCTGTCCAATGCATTGGCACATTTAGACATTGCAGCTGTGCACTTTTCCCCTCCATCCAATGCAAATCTGGCAAATGAGATTCTACTCTCTGTGGGGGGCTTGCTTGCCAAATGGATGTTTACAATGTCATATTTCACAGCTGCTTTGCATGATAATAATCATGGTGTCATTTTTCCAGACGTGGATCAAAGGAGTGAGAGAGAGTTCTTTTCAAATGTATAAAAGGAAGAACATTTTTTTTCTCATGCGTTCTGTGTTACTTAAAGACAGTACTAATATGAATAGGCATCCCCTTTCAGGACTCTTTTCTACAAAATTAATTGGACACTGATTTAGTAAGTTTTTTTTTCAAGGTTGTAGATTACACTGACTTGCTAAAGTAGAAAAATCTTCAGAAACGAGCATGCTACCTCAATCCATAAATCATTTTCATTATACCATTTAAAAAATAAAATGTATAAAGACCCAGGCTCTAGGCAGAAGATATGCCAATTACCACAACTGCAGTACTAATAGGATTAGGAAATGAACATTATTGTTTTTTTTTATTTAAACAATATTATGTGCTGCCTTACAAATTCAAAATTTATTTTTAACAAATCAGACACACACCAAAACAGCGTTTGATCAGAGAAAGCTTTGTGTTCTCAAGTGCACTTTTCTGAAGTCTTTTATTTGAATTTGATCTCACACAAAGACAAAGCAGTGAAGTATTTTAATATACTATCTATTACATTTCTTTCCATTTGTCTGGGTTAATACTGCACTGGCAAAAGGAGAGTAGCCAAAATGTCCCTTCCCCCTGTAACTTCTCCAGCTTCTTTTGGGGGGACTCCAGTGCTCCACTGCCAGGGGGGACATACGGTCCAGGTCCAGCTTGTCTTGGGTCTACCACAGGGTCTCCTCCCACTCTGCTGTGACTGGTAGAGTTCAACTACAAAGAAGGACACGCTGCTGGCATTTTTAGGGGCCTGATGCATAAAATCCAGTTTGGGTTTCAGACTAAAGGTCTGTGTACTGTATGCAAAAGACATGTACTGTACATGCATCACTCTTTGTGTCAGATTTAGAAGACAAACATACATTTACGTACGGAAAACGGCATATGCATCATTCAACCTGGTCCCACTACCATCGCGTCAAGTACTGAGCTTGATCAGTGGCCTTCGGCGTCTGACACTGAGGCAGCGAGGCAACCTTTAGTGCCTGTATGAGACGTACCAGGCTTTCAACTAACTCCAATGTAAACCCATCCGCGTCACTATTCGACGTCAGAGCAACTAACGTAGTATAGAGAGTGAGAAAGTCTGCGTAGGGCGGGTCGGAGGGGAGGACTTTAACCCCGGAGACCCCTGTTCGTGTCCCGTGTGTGAAACCAAGTCAACATTGACTTATTTTACCGTAGTTTTGTTATGTAACTTCCAGGCTTTACTAACGGCAGTTACGTAACAAGTGTAGTTATTTTATTTAATAAATTACAATCGTACATTTTAACCCCTACCACCATCTTTTCCTAAGTCTAACCGAGTACTTTTGTTGCCTGAACCTAACCGCATAGATTTGTTGCCTAAACCTACCCACATAGATTTGTTGCCTAAACCTACCCACATAGATTTGTTGCCTAAACCTAACCGTATATATTTGTTTGCTTAAGTGAACCTACGTTGGAAGTTTATTTTGAACTGACACTATGCATGTAATGAAAGTAAACCTGACACGCCATCCCTGAGTCTAAAACTGACGCTAGAGGGCCACCTAGAGTGTCATAGTTTAAAGCGTAGGGCCACTGACCAGTTGGGAGTGAGAAAGTGTTGGCATCATTACCATTTCAACTTGCTTTAAACTGAAATCTATTAAACTTCCTCACAATAGGCTCACAATAGACTATGACAATGATGTGGTAACACACAATCAGGCCATTTGTGACGTGTCCTCAGTTTTACATGATCAGTCTGTGAACCCCGATGTGCACTGGAATAGTTTGCAGCTACTGTTAGTGTGATTCTTTTGGGGATGAGGATTAGCACCTCCCCTCTGAGGCCATGGTTGTCTAATGGAGAAAGTTGGCCCGTCCCATGCTGCTGCTTTGTGAGTCAATGAGTTTGAATTTCATTTCCCGAGATGTCATAAGGGGGCACTGAATCTGTGAGTGCATTGATTAAAACCCAATTTGAATCCGAGAAAAACTAGGCCAAAGCCTCAGTGAGTGATTTTGATGGAAAAATACATTATTCAAGTCGAGGTGATGTTATTTTTTATTTAGTGTAGCACATAGCGCTGTAGGAATTCAAGGAAGAGTCAAACATTCTCAGAAACACGCTTGTTGGCCATCAAATCCCTTGTCAGGTGTGAAGTTTGATATGGGATGCATCTGTGCAGTACAGAAATCCAACTATCCAGTAGATGTCCAGTCACGACCTAAACACAATAAGAAACACAAGAAACTTCAGAAGCAGGTACACTGACACATTCATTGTTGGAGCTCAACTTTAGACCATTTTTTGTAAAGCTGTATTACCTTCATGCTCAGAAACTGTGCTTTGCTGAACCATTGTAGACTGATGAATAGCCCATTCAGGCTCTGTCAAATGCATGCCCACGTCCCCCGTCATGGGGAAATGGCTCGTCTCCCATCAGACTGTGGAACACAGTGTTCTGACAGCAGGCACTTCTAAGTTGACTTCAAATCCGATCTTTAAGGCCGGTCATCTACGGAAGTCTATTGACAACAAAAGATTTGAGAGAGCACAAAAAAATCCTACTCCTAGTCCTACTCAGTAAGAGCAGAATCAGATTTGAGTGTGCAATGTGACCTGTTGCTGTCCAGATCTAAGTGCACCAATCTGCTTCTGAGTAAGAGGCTGCTTGCCAATCATTCTAATATGTCACATCGTTTAGCATACAATTTCAGTTATTGTGGGCATGTGAGTCTGCACTGTAGATAGAAGTCCATCATGGGGAAACCATTTTTGTAATCACAGTAATAAAAATGTAAATGTTTTAGATGAGGTTCTGATTTTCATCCATTACTCACTTTGTGTCTGTGCTGAATGTGGGCTTTTTACATTTCTTTATGTACAACTATTACACCCAGCCATGTTGTCAAGGTCTTGCTTTTAAAAGAGATCTTGCGTCGCATGAGACTTCCTGGTTAAATGAAAAATGAATCAATAAATGGCTAGTAATCAATAAATACGTATTTAAAACTGGTCATATTTAATCTCTTTTGTTCTGACCAGAAGTAACTAAAGTATGTGCTGGCACCTGTCTGCACAGCCCAGTAAATATACAGTACAGTAGCTGAGTCAGATACAATACCATCTTTGAACAACAAAGGATCTTGGGTACATCTTATTACACATTGTCTTTAAGAGATTTCAATTATAGTAATCCCTTGATCTGTTTGTGTCTTTTTTGGGGAAACAGAAGTCTGGAGTTCTTCATCGATGGGGAAAGGCAGAGGGACTTGTGTTCTCTTAGTAAAGTCCCTTTCTCTCATATCATGACCCATAAATGCTATAAGTAATACGTTTCCCATGTTAGCATTGTTTGGTCTAGTTAATCACCCATGAAAGACACTCAGTTCAGGGCTTTAGATTTCTGTAAATCCTTTACTTCATCCAAATAGCAACAAAAGCATAATGATTCCTGTGTAATTGCCTGCAAAATGTATGTATGGCAATTCTATACAGCTGCTTATAGCAACGTTATCAGTGGAGTTTCACAGTACATTGGAGTCACCTGCCAATGGCATTGTAAATCACAGGAGAAAATGAATGCTATTCATTGTATCTTCCCTTTGAGGGTATTCCTGTGCTGCTTAATGTGTCTGCAGTTCAACCGGAGGATATAGTGATTTAACCATAGACAAGAAGTGGACGTAGTCAACCGATGCTGAATAAGACATTTTTGGGCGACCAAAATGTTACAGTTAACTTTCAAGAACTGAAAACACACTGTGAAAGGGTTGAAGTTGTAAGATGAAAACACGTACAACTCCCAGACTGGACAATGGCATGGTAGCGACCTGCCAATCACAATGTAGCCACGCCTTAAAGCATCCCCTGCTTTATGGTCTGTTTGACTCTAAATGGGACCGTCATTTACTAAATGAACATCATGCTGTATTAAAGAAGACTTGAAACTAGTGATTGAGACCATAAACTCATGTTTACAATGTTTACTGAGGTATTAAATCAAGAGAGAAGTAGGCTCATTTTCTCATAGACTTCTATACAATCAGACTTCTTTTTGCAACCAGAGGAGTCGCCCCCTGCTGGCTGTTAGAAAGAATGCAAGTTTAAGGCATTTCCGCATTGGCTTCACTTCTCACAACCAGAAGTTGCCCACTGGGTTTCACAACAAAACTGGACAATTATTTTAGCAGTATATGTGAGCATTTTCTGGTTTTGTTACTTTCTATGCCACTGCTGTTCTCCAGCAGTCCTATTTCCCCTGCTAAGTTGAATCAAAAATCTGCAATCTGTAAGTAAATGCACAGTTTGTGGGCATATTTACGTGTGATCAAAGCATCGAGGCAACTGAATTAATCACTACACCATTGTTACCAGGCTAATGGAACAAAAATCCCTAATGCTGTTGCTGCTGTGTGTGTGAAAAGGGCTCAGGACTTGTCATCAGCCCCCTACACAACTGCCAATCTCCGGCGAGACTGCTTGTATCATTTAGCAGACTTTGGCTGCTGTTACTTTGTACCCTTGCCTTTGACAAATAAATTGTTAAATGCAATCTGGCAAGCCAAAGCTACATCTTTTAGAAGTCTCCCTCAATTATTATTTCACAGTGTCACTATTAGTGAAGTTTGTTTATTAATGTCTGAGTTAGGGGTGGAACGTTCACTATATTTTTCAAAGAGAGCTTGTAGCCTCAATTTAAGTCGTGCTTTATACCCCCCCTTAAAGGGTAGACACATTTTTCCAAAGGAGCCCCTCATAATCTTACCACAGATTACGCTTGCTGCCATTTGTACTCTTAGATGCCATTGGAACTGTTTGTATTCTACAACTTCGAAACCTAAATACATCAGAACTATTTGATAGTGATAAACAGAAACACATTTCAATTTGAATCATGTTAATACTACTTAGTTTTGCCCTGATATTCCGGGTGCTATGTAATCAGACGCATTTTAGTCTTCCGTCGCTGTCGCTCGATATAACTGACGTCATATTTTTTCAATTTAGCTAGTTTGGTCTTAGCGTCACTTGACAATATGGACTGATACAAATATTTCTCCATGCTTGCCAGCTAATAAGCTCAGCCAAGCATCAGCAGGAACGGTTTGTTGCGCCCTAGCTGAGTGAAGTGATTCATTCATGATAAATTGATGGAACACAATATGCTTGTTTTATTGATGCAAATGGTCTCCATCTGTAGATATGTATGTTTTAATAATACAGCAAAATGTTATAATTCATAGCTAATTATTTTGCGGATCCCTCCTGACAGAGTGCCATGGACCCCTCGGGGTCCCCGGACCCCACTTAGAGAACCACTGCTTTATAGTATGAAGCTACTTAGGAGCTTAAAAACATTACATACAGTCTTACTCAAACTCATGTTGTTAAAGAAGACCACAGTTGAACCTCAACAGCTCTGTTGAGCCAACTCAATTAAACATACACAAGAAACTGAACCGCTGTGTGTGTGTGTGTTTGTGTGTGTGTGTGTGTGTGTGTGTACTGGAATTTTTGGAAGCAGACTTTCTTTCAGCAGATTTTGAGATGTGCTTGGAATCCAGTTCGTATATTCGGATTGCATTCCGGTAGTGCAAGTTGAATAATATTTCAATCAAATCTTGACCAATAGCATTATTTTACTTTTCAGACTTATAATTAGCTGGAATTGGATATGCTATAAAAGAAGTAAAAATCTGATGATTCTCTAGCTGAACATTGCATAAGGCAGTCCAGTCCTGATAATTTCTCATGTATTGCAAGAGATTGAATCAGGTCAGATCAGGGTCAATATGATTGGCAGTGTTCTGAGTTTCTGCACAACTCTGTGTGAGCAGCAGTGACACAAGCAGACAGGAGCTACCCTGGTATTATTCACAAAATCCATGTGACTTGGTCTCAGTTTCCTGCATAATCTGGGGCTGTGTTAGCAAGCAGAAATACAGCTTCTTTTACTCTATACATAATCCAAAAAAGCTTGAGCTTGGCTTATTTCAAATTCTACACTATTCATTTGTAATTCCCTTTAGACTGTTGTTTGCTGACTTCAAATATGTACATGTCCCAGAGGCTTATCGTTGTTGGGTTTCCAGCTTGACTTTTATGAATGGTGCAGACATTTAAATGTGCCCCTCAGCCTCTTCCCTTGAGGATCAGCGGTGTGGGTCACTTTGATCCCTCAGCCAGTGTCTTTCAAGTTTCCCACCCTGTGTAAAACGCGCCTTATCGGAAAGAGTGAACCCATGAACAAAACTGCTTGGACAGCACATTTCTGGCTAATCCCCTGAACCTGAAGGCTACCAGTGCATCATTACTCTTTCATGTGTCGGGCAAGCGGCTAGGTTGTCATCACTGGCCGAGAATGTGTCAAAGTGGATGTTTACATCAATAATTAAAACTGAGGGCTCAGGGAGTCATAACAGCCGAGTTTCGGGTTGATGTTACCCTTTAATATTTCCTGCAGTTCGTCCCTGAGCCGTCCATTACTGACACATTTCCCAGAGTGCTGGATTGTTGATGGGCTGCGGCTTGTGATACCAAACCTGAAAGCATGGCGGAGAGGTATTCTATCCATTTGCTTTTAGATTTTTTATCCGGCCTTGGAAAAGTTCATGGACCAGGTGGAAATTCTGTGTTATTTATGTTATGTTAGAAATGTCCATTGAGGTTTTGATACCACACCAAGGGGAATGAGTTGACTGGGGCTTCACATTCATTTTCAAAGGTGTGTTCAGTTGCAGGAGTGATTAGATAAAAAGTCAATGCACCAATGCATAGATCTAAGTGGACACAAACAGTTTTAGGCAAATAGTAGGAATTGAAAATGTTTTAAACTTGAGCAGAATATGTGTTCTTCTCCAAAAAATTGGCTGTAATTCCGTACATTTGGTATTGGCTATTTGATATGAATGTGCATTCGGAGTACGCGTCTCAATCAGGGTTTTTACGGCAGTTTGTGACACACATCCTCTTGCCTGTTTACGGTCAGCTCTGTGCGTTGTACACAAACCAACTAGCTGACAGTTTGCAGAGATGCATGCCCAAAAGAAAAGCCCACATTTCTGATCAGAAGGAGAAACACACCTACTTATAAACGTCATGAAATAATTGGATATCAAGAGGTTCTCACGGTCGAACAAGTCCGCCACTGGTTACGTTAATTGTATGCACAACTGCATGTAAACGTTAATATTAGTGGAATATTAATTTTCATTAGCCATGTAAACCGCTTAGTGGGAATATTGTCTTTTTGCAATAAAGGCAAAAACTGAAATATTTTGTGCATGTAAAGGTAGTCAGCGTCTGATGTTCCGCCTAATTAAAATTTCAATTTCTTTATACCTGACGTTGCTTTGAAAGTGTACATAAGCCATTAAATAGTAGGTCAAATGCACCGTGGAGAATACCAAAACAAACAGGACCATATTGTTTCATTGCACCACATGGGCCCATGCATGCCACTGGGATAATTATAATGTTAAAACATGTAACACTAGTTTGAATCAGCAGACTGGATGGAACTTGTTGTGAAAAGTTCATTAGGAAGGCTTTACCTACCCTTAAACAACAGTTACAACTCTGTGGTTGAAGAAATTCACAGTGGCCTTTAAGAGAAAACTGTGGTTAAACTGGGAAGTATCCAGATGTGAATGTGTTAAACTATTTAAATGTTGTGTACGGCGTACGGTCCTCATTTCTCATTTGAATCCCAGTGTCATGGCCGTGTTTCTAGGCAGACAGCTGTTGCCAGACATCCTCAGTAGGAAACCTCATGAGTGTGATGGCGTTGAAGTCTAGAAGTCCTCTTTAGAGCAAATCTCTTATGATCATGCAATAAATGTCAGCAAAATATACTATACTAACATCAGATGAATGGGAGTCATGAGGGCATATCTTTGCTATTTCTTTTTGTTGCACTTGCCAGAGAAGACTAAGACACAGACAGAAATATGGCAGTGAATTGCAGAGACCAGCTGTTAAGAGGCCTTAAAAAAACTGATTATCAAGGACAGAGAAAGCCGCATCAGGAAAACAGCAGTCTAGACACAAACCTGGACAATGGCTCGTATAAATGGGCGTAATAATCAGACATTACCTAAATGAACATTATTTTTCCTCAGTTTAAATTTTGGATGTGAAATCTTTAATAAAAACTCAGTGTTAGATCTCATTGGAGTGTAATAAGTTATAGTAGCAACGGGATACTTTTAATGATTGCAAAGCTGTTGTAAAATGATGTGTTGGCAAATGTTGCAGTTTTAATAATGGATTAATTTCATCTCTTTTTTCCATAGCTACACACTCCAAAATGATTAAAGCTATTAAATTACAAAAATGAAACCCTAACATTACAGAAAAATGTAAAACAAAGGACACAATGGCATTAATTTGAATTAAAACTGCAAATAAAATTTGAGTAATTGTAAAATTGCAATAAATTGTAATAAAACGTAATTTTTTCAGAATGGTTTAGCTACAAGCTGAGGAATTTCAACCACTGATTGGGCATATATGGGGATTTAATCATGGTAAAAGGGATGTGATAATATATTATGAAATGAGATTTATTGACACAAACATGTGACATTTTCATTTGAAAAATAATAACAAGTTAGTCCTTGTCTTGGCCAGAAATAAAACTGGAAACCCAAACCAGCTGGTAGATGTGATGGGTACATTTTAGTCAGATTATGTTTACTTAGGCAGGTGGTCAGTAGCCAATCTAATAGTCAATGTTGGATCTCAGTAATATCGGGCTGGTTAAATAGAAATGGATAAACTCTAGATGTTCCAAAAAATATTTTCAACCTAAAAACTGACAGAAATCAACCCCAAAAACACCATCGTCAATACACAAGTGCCCTCCTGTTACTGCTGAGTGCGTAGGGTCACGGAGGAGCTGCTCTCCTCACTGCTGGCAGCGGGAGAAAACAGTGCGGTGTGATTTACGACGTTAATCATTAGCAGGAGAGGAGTGGAAGCATAGGGGGAGTGGAGAGAAGCTGCAGCGCTTGATGGAGTGTGTCCCCAAGCCTACGGTTGGCTCCACGCAGAGAGGCTGAGCCCACTGCTGGCTGATGGAGCGAGATGGACAGCAACTAGTGAATTGCATGCATTCATTGCAGGACTGTAGTCAAGAAGACCATCATAGCCGAGTCCAAATGAGGTGAGATCATGATTCTATCCACACGGTGCCCAACACCGAACCAGAAGGGGGCTGAGACGACATAAAAACCAAGCCCACAGCCAATCAGACAGACGCAAGAACAAAATAAGTAAACCTTGAGTTTCTTTAATGGTAAATCCACAATGAATCATCATAAGCTTTGACAGCTGATTGAAAATATTCACATTGACCCCGCTGATTGGGATATGACCAGAACTCAATTAGAACATTTAGACACAACAACAGCTGTGTAGTTCACGGGGAATTTACTCTTTAACGATGTATCATGTTAGATTTTTAACCAGTCCAGGCAGCAAAATACTACAGTACAACATAGTATACACAATAAGGTTGGTGAGAAAATCCCAATCTTCTGGCTTTCAAGACTCCAGTTTTAAGCCTGCACCATTTCTTTTTGCCCTTTGAGGCTTAAACTTCAAATTCACTGGTGTTTCAACACACGTCTGAAGTATAAGCTGCCTTTGAAACTGCAGTAATTTATGTTTTTGTGAACATATTAGCAAAGAGTTTCAGGTAACACTTTCTATAACACCCATGTCTATAATGCATTACAAACATACTTCTAATGCATTACAATCTGCTTATTGCACTGTATAATTATAGTGATAAGCATTCATAAATATACTTTATAACAATAATCATAACACATTATACAGCATTTTATAATGACTTTTAAGGTCAAGTATCATAATACTTCATAATTGCTCACATAACTCTCTGACTTATTTTTGCAAGGATCATAGTATATTATAATTCCCATATTTGTAACACAGTATAATATTTTCATAATGCATAATAATCACTGTTATAATATATTGTAATGTGACTATAAGTTACTCTAAATGACCATTGTTTGCTTTTAGTAAAGTGAAATTTGATTTTACATGTTGTATGTTGTTCTTGCATAGATTTAATGATATTTTTTTCACTTAAAACAAACAATGACTAACTTGTAATCACATTATGAAAATATTAGAATGTATTACAACTATGGGAATTACAATGCACTATGAACCTTGCAGAAAAGTTAGTGAGTGACCAGCAACTATGAAGTATTATGATACTTGACCATATAGGTTATAAAATGCGGTATGATTATTGTTATAAGACATTATGTTTATCATATTTAATTATACAGTGCTATAAGCAGATTATAAAGTATTTGTATAATGCGTTGTAAACATGGGCTTCATAGAAAATGTTACAGAGTGTCCTAGTTATACATCCAGAAGAGCAACATTATCATTCAGTCGGAGTCGTCTTTCTGGCCACCTGATGGATGTAAGTTTAACATGCTCTATGCTTTTATCTCAGTTTTGATCTCCGGCTCCTGAGGGAACTGTCTGCCTCTTTAGCTTCTAAATGCTCCAATACGTAGTTGCTAACAGTGGCTGCCTGCCGTTTGGTGCCAGGCGGGTGGCCATACGGTGGGTAGAACAGAGCTTTTTTGCTCAAAACAACTGTGTCTGTGAGAGCAGCAAGACTGAATCAAAACATTAAAGCGGTCGGCCAGAAAACCAAAACCATGAGCTGAAAGAAAAACAGGGAGATGTAGAGTTTTTAAAGTCTTTTAAAGTCACTAAAAAAATAGTGATTACTGCAGCTTTAAACATCCTAGTTTCACTGCAGACAGAAATTTAATAGGAGTTCTTGCACAAATACACCTGATTTGACATCACATAGTTTTAGAGATTTTGCCTCTATTATAACCACATGCAGTTGTGGCCATTACTTGTGATTACTGGAAATACATGTTGGTTGGAATCCCCTCTCAATTGCGGGGACCACATCAGTGCCCAGTGTGATTCCTGGCTGCTTGATAACTCAACTGGCAGAATCCAAAGTGGGAAGCCACCCATACCTGAGACATGCAACCAGCACATCCCAGCATCTCTCTGTCACATAGTGGAAAGGAACAAGGTCTCCATCAGAAGCCGGCCGCTTTGTGAAGCATGACAAAAGTTCTGGACGGGGGGGCGGAGAGGGAGGGAAGCGTTTCGTATCACACGAGCTGTCAGGGGAAGTTCAAAGGGGGTTCAGAGAGGAGTCAGACTTCACCTTGACGTGAGCTGTTGGTGCAAACAGAACCGAGACTCTACCTGATGCCTCGCACGCTGCAGACGCTTCCCTGTCTCCTCGAATGGCAGGTCAGATTGCTGGAATCTCCCCTCTGATGACAAGTTTTTTGTTTTTCTTTTGGATGCCTTTTGACTGCCTCAATAAAATATAACAGGCCACCGCCGAGGCAGCCAACTCTGGCAGTTCAGGAAGATGTATGTGTTTAGGGGGAAAGACAATTGAAGCTCACAGTGTGTACAGCATGATAAATATTTTCAAAAAAAATATGTGACAAGTACTTCAAGGTGATTCTCAATTCATTTCATTGCTGATTCGTCAGTCAAAGTTTATTAGACACACTTGAGAATCCCATTTCCTACAGTCTACTCCTTGTCCTTGAATAAATAACATCGAGACTCGAAATGACTCGACTATGCTCGGACAAATATAAAGCATAAAGACCATTCAGATTTAATGATATCGCTGACAACTCTCGCTTTAGTTATGCTCATCCTCAGAAATCTCTGCGGGGTTGTGTGTACCTGAAGCCTGAATTATGTGGATGACAAACTGTTCACAAATGATCCATGGGAGTGTGGGTGCATTTATGTTGCTTTCGCGTTTTACTCGACGGATGATGGATGTGGGATTAGGCAGTATCATGAATCATATCAATGTTTTCCCAGTCACTGTCGAGACGGAGTGCAACTAAGTCTGGCTCCTGAAAGATTCTCATGTAAAGGCGATGGATAATGCCGCAGCTTCTCGAGGATTAACGTAGAAAATTTAAAACCCACAACATCTAAGCATGAAATAACACCACCGTAATTTACTGAATGAGTCAACATAATGCCGTTGCTTCTTACTTGTGATCCAATCAGCAATAATATGAAATGATTGTATTTGTTTTGCGAAAATTCATCTCCATACTGCATAATGTGATGCAGAGGAAATGCAGTTCAGAGATAAAAAAAAACTGTTAGTGTCACACATGGAATAATACCTGCTTATTAGTTTATAGTCACACAATACATTTACATCCGTTTTTTTGCGTTTCTCTCGATGTACATTCACAGAAATAGAAATATCAACTAGGAACAAGGCAACCTATCCTCATACAACTTTTTTTATGATATCATATGAAAAGTTATTCCTCCTTTTTGTTAATTTTCCTACGAATATCCAGCCCTTAGTGGACTCTGACACAATTAATACTACGTCACTTGCTCCGACCGTCAAATAACGCCGCGGGCGGGTTTACATTGAAGTTAGATGAAAGCCTGGTTCGTCACATATACTTTTACTAAAGTGTGCCTCCGTGTGTGTCGGTTTCCGATGCCCAGGGGCACTTACTAAATGACAGCATTTGATGAGTCGGGAGTGAGACTGAGTTGAATAAATCAATGTTGACTTCTGGTTTCACATAAGATATGAACGCCGGTCTCCTGGGTGAAAGTCTGGTATTTTTAGACCAACTCATCCACCCCAACCTCCCCCTTACGCGGTCTTCGCCGCTCTTTATATTTCCTCGTTCATAATTACACGGATTACATACAAATTGATTTTGTGGGATATGTATATATTTGAATTACAGTGCATTGCTTTTCATAGTTACGCACAGTGTATGAGAACAGCCTGAACAAGGACAACAAAGCTGGACAAATAAAGGTAAATAACAGGCAGGGCTGTTATGTACACACGTAGTGAAAAAATGAGCAAAACATGATCTCTCTCAGCCAGTTGTCAAGTTCATTAAAACTGCAGCGGGTCACTCGCTGCGTATCTCACAGCATTTTTGATCGACAAAAACAACACACTTAAATGGCCAAGTAAATGTCAGGTTTGTTGTCGGCGCCGACCGCTTTTGTCCTCCTCTGTCAGCAGAAAGTCACACACACACACACACACACACA
>CAKAOI010047587.1:0-37240 GCA_916701655.1 Sebastiscus albofasciatus
TGTGTGTGTGTGTGTGTGTGTGTGTGTGTGTGTGTGCGTGCGTGCGTGAGTCTGTGTCACTTTGTCTCTGCTTGACAGGTAGATGAGAGAGAGTAACTCCTTACCTCTTATCAGACTTGGCATCGTCTCATGAACCATAAATTAAAGGGCACTTACTAAAGGAAACTCAAACACAATACATGTGCATACAGTATATACGGTACTATATACATTATATATACATATATACAATATGTGTATATATATATATATATATATATATATGCACACGTTTACTGCCAGTATCAATATGAAACAATGATGGCTATCTTTTTCTATTGTCTAACTGTCTGTTACTCAGTCTCAACCTGCCCACTGACCTGCTGTGTGAGGAAAGAGAAAGACAGAGAAAAAAAAGAGAGGGAAAAAAGGAATTTATTGAAATTAATTAAAGAAATATTTTTTCATAATTAAAAAAAAAAAAAAAAATCTAAATACATTTTTTTCTTTATGCAGTTTGTACTTGCACTTACATATGTGCGTGAACAGGGTGGGGGTACCCAGCAGCATCAGGGACAGCCAGCAGCCATTTCTTGTGCTTGACAGAGCTGTCAGAATGCATCAGCTCGTCTCCCTGTCTTTCAGGAGAGCAGGGCATGCATTCCTCCATCAGAGGATGGAGGGATGAGACCTGGGAGGTGTCTCCATCCATAAGGACAGACAGATCCGCACAAAGAAAGGTAACGGCAGACTTGTAAACATACAGAATGTGACAGTACGAGTCAGCGGAGTGGGACACCCGTGAGCCATCCCCTCCTGCTAATGCACCTCAGTGTTGGACGCCAGGGCAGAACCTGGTGTACACAACTGGACATTTTTACTTAACCTAACCAGACTGAAAGTTTGAATAAGAAGTTGTTCTAAACAATGACAGTAAAAAAAAATATTGTTTATGCTTTATGTTCAACCCCTCAACTTTCTGCTGACACTGACACACATGCTCACAGAGTCGAATCCATCCTTGCTCCAGGCTACTTTCATTCTCTGCTGTGTGCTGAGACGTGAGCAGACCTGCCCATCACATCCCACGCCAAATTATAGCAAGAGAATTCCCTTAACTGCCAACGGACTTCTAATATGAGTTTTAGTGTGTGAATATATAGTACATTATATGTATGTATTGAGCAATAATATGTTTTATATATATATATAAACAGCATCTTATGCCTTTCACTCCTATCTCAGCTACTAATACATTATATAACTGCAAGTGAACCTAGTGCCAAAGGGTCAAGTTCATAAATCATGCCTCACAACTATCATAATACATTCCTTGAAGTTCAATGCCTTTCCATACCTGTGATATAAAAAAAAAACCTCATAACTCATAATGATGACTATTTGATTAAATGCCAACTGGAGAATTGTGAGACAACGTACTGATCCCAAGGAAAGCAGCACCGGTTGAATTACAAATTATAGCAAGTTGAAGAGAATTGTTTCTCCTCAGTCAGGTGTTACAGAACAGTGAAGTGGAAAAGCAAAGTCATTGCTGAAAACTTCTTTAGTCACCAGGCTGGAATTGCCATCACCGGCGTGTCACAACAACAACGCGCCGGTACCTGACTCCTTCTTCATGCTTGGTGTAAATATAAACACTGGCAATGGCTGCCTTTACAGCTCCAGTGTTGTGTGTGTGTGTTTGGAAGCTTCACACTTGGAGGGACGAAGCGGTTGGCTTCTATGCTTTGATTGTCTGCTGCCAACGCCTTGTCTGTTTGTTTACGGTACAGCGAGATAAGCAAAACCCAAAACACAGTAAACGTTCAGCGTGCTCCAACGCTCATCCTTCTCTCTGGAATGTCGCTGAGCTCCTCCGAAGGCAATCAGCTCCGAATCAAGGAGGAGTTGTTTAACAGCACACAGTTGTCTGATCCAACTACAATATAATTTGTCAAGGTGATGTTACCGAAGCCCGTTGGGTAGGTTTTGACAGGATCAGTGGGGAACATCAAATAGAAAAATCTAGATGTGATTATTTTATACGCAACATATTCATCTGACATATTTGATATCATTAGAATCTATGTTAGCTGGGCTAAAAGTTTAAAAGGTTCAGAGAGTTTGAACATCAAACTCTCTGAACTTTTGCCAAAATATCCATCTGAGTGTCAGTTCAAGGCCCCTTAAAAGGAATTGCTGTGAGTTGGTTCACTTATGGGGCAAAGTAAATCAGTGCAAATCTTTCGCATCTTTGGTGAATTTGCACCGTTGACAAATATAGCACATGGTGCCGACAGTGCTAACCTAGCATTGAGGGAACAGGGAGCTGAAAAGTTTAAAACAAAGGAAATGACTGAGCTTTAAAGCACTTGTTTCTTGCTGACTTAATTACTAGTGTGTTCACGGTTAGCTCACCAGTTACAGTAGTCCTCTAACTAGACCAGAGAGTAGTCACTACCAACTCATTCTCATCCCAACCGTCGCTTTGTCACGCCCCTCACTTTATTGTTGGCATCAAAACCACTTATCGTACATGTCCACAGGCTCTGTCCTTTCTATGCTTACCATTCATTGTCTATGTATGCAGCCGTGCAATGCATTCTGGTAGCGTGGCGGGGCGATTCAAGAGACGGACCGTCACGTCTCCCGCTCCTCATTTGCATAAAGTTGAGTTCTCAGCTACTTTATGCAAATCAGGGGCATCATGCGCAATTCACCACCTCTGGAAACTCCCTAGAAAAACTTTTAAACTAAACGTTGTCAATCTAAAATAAAGACAGATTCAGCAACTGCACGGCTTATTTCTCACCTCAAATGTTTTCAGAAACACATTTCGGTGAACTATTTTCATAATATAAGAGTAGAAAGTTTCCAAACGAGCCACGATGTAGCAGCCCACGAGGGAAAGCGTTCGTCCAATCAGGTGCCGAGTGTCTTGTGTCTAGTGGCAGCCCATCAAGCGTCCAATGCTGGGAAGCAAGGTGATCCCTCGCGATAAAAACGCCCCTGTGGACATGTACCATTACAGTAGTTACCCTTAGTGTCACTTTAGGATTAGGCAACAAAACCCCTATAGTTAGGTTTAGGAAAGTAATACATGGTTGGGCTTAAAACTACTACATTTGTAGACACTGAATGTTGTGAACATGGGGCACAAACAAACAGCTGAATGTAACATGACGCAACGGACAGGAACAGCGGTCTCCTGGATGAAAGCCTTGTGTTTGTTGGACCAATCCTCCCCTCTCTCTGTGTGTCTCTTTTTGCTCTTTAAATAACGTCAACACACTCCCGATGTACTGTCTCGGAGCGTTTACTGTTGCCATGGATGGGTTTACATTATAGTTAATGGAACGCCCAGTGCGGGTCATACCGGCACTAAAGGGTGCCGGTATCGAATGCCGACAGCCATGACAAAACCTTGCTATTTGACGCCCTGAGAATGAGAACGGGTTGTCACTACACCACTGAGCTTCTAGCCACATATCTCGTGAAGATGTGCGGGTGAAATTTGCTATGCCATGACCTTTAAACTGTACGGGGACGTACAATAACGGGAATGTACATGAAATTATCTTCTGATTTGTAGAATACAGTTTTTTTTTTACGTTCTAGCCAACATGAATCTTAACAGATGTAAATTTCATGAAAACAAGGTCTTAATGACATTGCATAAAATAAAAAAAAAAAATTGATTTACATTAGTGGCTATGATGATCAATGCCTGGAGGTAATAGATGAACAACTTTTTGATTTACCGCCCCATCAAAATCTATACGGAGTAACGAGGAGTGGAGAAGCCAAGAGCCTCTAAATCATCTCAATCTTTCCAACATAAACACAGACACACACCCCCCCCCCACATACACACACACACATGCTTCCAAATCCAAGCACACACACACAAATGTATGGGCACATACTCTCACATAAAATGCACAGCACAATCCTGTTTCTTCTTTTTTTTTGATCAGCCTTTTTAATTGTGCGTCCCTGCATCTCGCGTGGTGTATTTACAGAAAGCGTAACAAGGCCATTGGAGCCAATTATACAAAGAGCGGTCTCCAAACCCCATCGTCCAGGCGGAGGAATCACAGAAATATTTATCCTGTTTAAAAGTTTAGGAAGGAGAGAAAGGGCCTTGGCACTAAACCCTTTAGTGAGGCAAGGGGAATGAAAACCTCCAGTGTAAAAGGACCTATTAGTCTCAGGACATGGGCATTAGCATGATAGTAGACTTAGCCTCTGGGCTGAAGGAGAGGGACGCTGTCTCTACGCTTTCAGCTAGCGGGAGAAGGGGGGTTCCTATACATAAACACACACACACACAAGCTCTCTGATAGGCAGGGAAATGCAAAGTGGGGCCCTATACAGAGCATGAGGCACACCAGCGACCCAGTAAATAAGGAGGAGGAGGAGGCGGGGAGGAGAGAGGGCGGGTCGGGGAGTGGAGGCGAGCGATGAAGAGAGAGGAGAATTAAACTTGCTCACAACAGACCAAGAAGAGGAGAACCATTAAAAGATGTAAGGAGCAATTTGTAAAACTGCAAGTGACAACAATGCATTGCAAGCATGAAAAAGGAGTTTATAACGTCTTTTTGTATCTAACAGTCACTCTGTTAAAGCTGCTAATGTTCCACTCTGCTCCAGTCTGTAATAATGAGTTAACAGGTGAATTGTATCCCAGGCAAGAATTCTCCTAATGCAGGGCTGCCCAAAGCGAGGCCAAAGATGGTGGGCCAAAGTTGGCCCACCATCAGGTTCAATTTGCCAGAAGAAAAATATTAAAAAGCCTGTAGGATTGCCGGTGATCCCGACCGACTTTACTGTCTTTCAGAGGCTGTAGCAGGGACGGTTTTAGAGTTAGAGTGAAGGTACTGGTATCATATGATACTAGTGAAGGAATTGTTGCTGTTGGGAAGGAAGGCTAAATAATGCTCCGCAGTTAGGCTAAATTTTGGTGAGGAAAAACTGGCATGGCCATTTTCACAGTAGTCCCTTGACCTCTGACCTCAAGATATGTGAATAAAAATGGGTTCTATGGGTACCCACGAGTCTCCCCTTTACAGATATGCCAACTTTATGATAATCACATGCAGTTTTGGACAAAAACATACAATTTTTTGAATGCATTGTAAATGTGTGATATAGTATTTTGGATTCAGCAGGTGGATTTTAAGGGGTTAACTATGTAAAAGCTAGAATAAAATTCAATTAGAGGAACTGGGGATCCTAGTACCATTTAGCATCTTAACAATACAATACAATAGGTGTTTACTTTTGGCCCGCGGCTCACCATTGAGTTCCAGTTTTGGCCCTCCATGGAAAAAGTTTGGGCACCCTTGCCCTAATGTGTATCATAATGTAGTTTCAGATGGTCAGTGAGTCCTGAAGACTTCTACTTTTTCAGGATGCTTGAACAGAGGAGGTTCAAAAGGATGGGAGGAGTTAACCTGTGCACAACAAGTTGACCAACACTTCACGCCGAGTTTGGAGAGAAAGAGTCCACACAGGAAACCCAGTCAATAACAAACACACACACAAACAAACAACCCAGTGTACGTTCAAACACAAACTAAAGCACAATCATGTGTGGTCATATAAACATGCTAATGTGTGTGTGTGTGCGTGGGTGTGTGTGTGTGTGTGTGTGGCAGATGAAGGGAGTAGCCTCAGTCTGGGATCAGAGAGGTCAGTTATGTACAAAGCGTGTGTTGATATAGTGTAAAGATGGAGGACAGACAAGCAACTCATGCAGGGAGAGGGCAACAAGTGGAGAGAATGAACCTCATTGTATGTCCGTTAGCATGGAGATGCCGACCATGGAGGGGTGCTGGTGGTTTTGGTGGGCGGAGGGGGGGGGTCTAAAACTATACAACAAAACTGAAAGTGCATACTGGCATTGAACTGTGCACCGACAAAACAATCAGTGGGCAGAGGAAGGAGGGAGGGCAGGTTACAGAGAGGAGGCACCTCCAGTCAGTCCCTGGAAATATGATAAATGGGCTGTTTAATGTCCTCATTCATAGTTCTGAGGCGAGGTAAGACGTTGAGGGATTAGGCCGTACAAGTCAATATTAGCGTTGGTGGCATCAGGAAAGCCCTGTCTGGTTAAACACAGTAGGGAATAAAGCGTTTCCAGCTGATGTCAATGTTTGAACAATGATTCTAATCATTTGCACAGAGATGAGGTCTGCCTTGGTTTATCTAATAGATCAGGTGCTGCTGTGGGGCTGATAGAGAGTCCTGCATAGTAAGAGAGGAGGCAGAATAGTTTTCTGAATGGACCGATGGGGGTAGAAAGTGTTGGAAACAATCACATCCTGATTTAACAGAATATGAATTACAGTCTTTTAGCTGGGATTCTGTTTAAAGGTGTAATATTTTGGTGGTCCTTGTCACAAATAACCGTAAATATCAGCAGTGCATTGATCAGCAAGTGTTATTGATCAATGGTAGACTCTCCACTATATAGTTGCAGAGATTTAATGATCCTTAAAGAGACAGAACTGCCCCCAACTCTGTGCATTAATGCTCCAAGCCCTCTTGATTTAGTTTTCCAAAACCTGAATGAATATTGTTTACCCATCGTCCTCGCACACAGGTGTTTTCACCTATTACGGTATGATTAGAGCTCTTAACAGGACTGTACAGTCATGCACAGATTGTGCAGATCTCATTCACTGTCTGGTTGACATATTAGGACAGGACAAATTACATAATTTTTATTTATACATAGAGTTTGGTGAGTCGAGCAGACGTCTTTTCAGCGAGAATAGCTGTGAAAACACCTGTGTGGATGTGCCAGGCCTTCAATCATATTTTCAATCATTCCTTCTATTTGAAGCTACAACCCAAGTAAAATATATTTGTGATGAGATGAAGAGAGATGAAGATACAGTGTTCAGCAGCAACCTGCATTATTTGGGGAAAAAATAGGTAGACTCAGATACAGTCAGTAGCCACAGCAACAGATTTACCTCCTGCAGAGTCCAAATCTGGAACACCAACAATGCTGGGCAGCAGCAACCGATCACTGTTTGAAAGCACAGTTACCTCTACAGCAGCACCTGAGTCAGTTTGCCAGTGTGAAATATAATACAAAACATTGTTATGCAACCTCAGATCGTATCATCTTAAAGGTAGTTATTGTAACTTAGATGTGATAAGCTATAAATGTATAAGTCAAAATGCTAATGTTTTTGTAATTCCTTATGGCCAGAAATGTTTGAAACATTTGTGAGATTAACCGTTTTGGTTGTGGTTAATCAAAAATACTTTAAACATAATTCAAAAGCTACAGGTATTGCTGCAAATTATTTTCCAATTAAATAAAAAAAAACGTAAAAGCTCAATATAGTTGAGATTATTATATTTGGATATAAAATGCATCAAAGCAGACAATGTGTACAAACATGAGGTCATTGGGTCAACTTAAAGGCTCTGCACACCCACACAGGTGATAGAATAACGGTTATCTACTGCTACTACTAGGAGGATCAGAAAGATGTCAATAGGCCTGTTTCACAGCAGACATTTTGACTTGTCATACTAGGAAAAGCACAGGTGTTAGTAATGACATTAACAATGTCTTTGTACTATTCAAGTATCCCAGCGAGTCACCATGCACAATACCTTGAAACTGAAGCAGCTAAATGGAATAAAGCCATCATTAATTTGATCAATTATACTTGTGCTACTGTGACATGTCAAAATGTCTTCTCTGAAAATGGCTTACAGTATAAAGCACAGCCTTAACACGCTAACATGGCCCCTATGAAAATAGTTATTACTGCTTACTCCATAATAAATATCATTACTTTGTCACGTCTGTCAGCGTTCGATACCGCCGCACAAGGCACCCATTAGCACCGGTATGAAACACACCGGGCTTTTCATTAATTACAATGTAAACCCATCTGAAGGCAACAGTAAACGCTCAGAGAAAGTGCTGTGTTGACGTAGTTTAAAGCGCGAAAGATACACACACAGGGTGGGCGGGTCCAACAAACACAAGGCTTTCATCTAGGAGACCACTGTTTGTGTCCCATACGTTATGTTTCACTTTACAATCAGTTCGTTTGTGTCCTGTGTTCACAACGTCAAGTCACATTTTCACTGTACTAATGTAGTCATTTTAAGCCCAACCTTGTTGTTTTTTCCTAAACCTAACTAAGTGGTTTTGTTGCCTGAACCTAAGCAAGTGTTTTTGTTTAATGCACAACATTAAGCATGTGTTTAGTGCAAACCGAAAAGAGACACCGAGGGGTCTGACAAAGCATCAGTATGTGACAAATTGGGATGAGAACGTGTTGATGTTTGACATTTTATGAAGAACTATCTAAAAATTGAATTACCTAATCTGAGATTGGAAAAGAAAAACTTGCTGGATGGAGCACTTATTGGTTTGTTAACAAAGCTGAATATATATAGTATAAACTTGAGCTTTAATACCTTTGTTCTTTTTGCAAGTTACAGTAGGATTGGCCACTTTGAGGGAAGTCAGTATACTGTATGTCACCTGCTGAATCTGGACCCAACAGAGTGATCATACCTCATCATTTACGTGTTGCAATTCAGCATAAAGCAACTGTCAATTCAACACTGTGACATGAGCGGTTAACCAAATACTCTGGTAAAACTTAAGTAAAATCCAGCAAAACAGTCGACACGTACTCTAAAACCATCCTTTGTTAAAACATACGGGCCTCCATGTTTGCATCTCATGTTTCAACTGTTTGTTTTGATCCAGATGATTTACGAGTCTCTTTCGTACAGCGGGAGCCCAAGGTTGTAACTGCAAATTCCAAATGACCCCACACAACCTGATGGTACAGTTCTTCCTATACAGTATGTCAGATATGACATATGACATGCAAATGAAGCCATGTTCAAGATTCCACTGATAATGCATCAGTATTTCATAGAGCGTTAACACTTGTGACTCAAGTTTATGTCATTCAGAATAACTGTTCTACAAGTGTTTGCATACGCCCACAATTAAGGCAATACCTAACTGGAACCATACAGTTATGTGTGGGGTTGCAGTGTGTGTGTGTGTGTGTGTGTGTGTAGAGGTATCCCTATAAGACAGGGGGAATATGCTTGGCCCGCCTACAGCTGTGATGAATGGGTCTGAGGCTTTGTACCACAATGCCCCTCACTTCATTACTGTCACATGGAACAGATGGTGCCTTTCACCGTAGCATCACATGTACACACACACACACACACACACACTTTCTTTCCAGGGATGCCGTCGTTCTGTGATGTGCGCACACACACACACACACACACACACACACACGCGCGCAGGGGACGAGGAGGCTTAATGAATTCTACACCACATGCAGCTTCGGCGCTCAGCTGAGGCATTAATTTACAGATCTGAAGAGCAACCAAACAAAAAATTAGATCACGAGTATGAAATGTTAAACAAACCAAACAGGGGGTAATTGAATGAAGCGGGGAATAAACAACGAGCTGCGTTCCAGCTTCCAAATGGAAAATTGTTTTGGTACTTGGAAATCTTGATTTGCCAGCACAGCAACACTAAAATCCTAAGGTGTTTGAGGGAAAACAACAATGTGTGTGTGAGTGTGTGTGTGCACTGATGCCTTAGGGACGGCAGGTTACACACACTTCTTTTCACTGTGTACCTCAAACTGGCGCTCAGCGTATGACAAACACACACAAAAGTACAAAGCTTGAGCAAGCGCTTTTCTTTATTATGCGTGCAAACATGTTTACTAAATCAAACATGGGATATGCCAAGATTCATATTGCACTTGTTTTAACTGTAAAAGAGCATCAGATGTGCATAGATCAGCTAAGAATACAAATCTCACCTACTTCTAGCCCACTGTCTTTCTATTCTTTTCCTGTATTCGGGCCCCAAAAGTCCTGAGCCTGTGGCTGTGTGTCACATTTGTGAAGGTCCACTGCTTGTACAACTTTCTGCTCTGCCTTAAACCAAGTTTCCCCCACAGTTATCCCTTCCCTTCCACATGGGTCACAAATTAACAAGTCCCTGCTCGCTCAATCGCACACAAGCAACCCTGGAGCGCACAAATGTGGAGGGTAAATGGAGCACGAGCCAAGGGGCCTGAGCTGTGGAGGTGGAGAGGTGTGAGGAAGCAGGGTGGTGAGGTCAGATTCAAATTCTTCTATGTGGAACAGGCATCTTATCTTTCTCTGCTTCTTTTCCCTCTCTTTACTAATCTCAGTCCAAACTGTGTTTCACCTGTCCTGCAAAAAGAAAAAAGAAAATGGCTCTTTGACAAACACTCGAGGAGCAAAGTTCACACACTCTGCTTTAAAGTTACACCTGCCAATAAGTGGGTGCTGTAAACACTCTCTTTAACTTAGCGCACACACGCTTTGGCCCCATTATCTAACTGAAAATCAGAGCCACTGATACAGGGACTGAGACCACACACCACACAGTCCCCCCCAGTCCAAGCTCTATCTCTGAATGGAGCGAGTCCAGACTGCATGGTCCCAGTATTATCTTATTGGTTTAACATTAAGCAAACTGTGGCAGCACACCAGACCACCAGCCATTGGTTCCTCTTTGCTTTATCGTATTTCTATTTACTCTTCTTTCCTTCTGCTATCTTGAAGGGGGCTATTAAAGATGCGTCTTTCTTATTTACAAGCAAACCGAGAAAGGGAGTGTGTGTGTGTGTGTCTATGTGTGTTTAGGTACTTTTACTTAAAAGAGGTCAGAAGGAATGGAAGAGAAGGAGAAAATCAGGGTAAATAAGGAGAATTGTCTTTTATCACATCTTTTGTCATGTTTACCAAATAGAAATAAAGTGATGATATAGAGAGGCGAAGTCCCGCCCCTTTCCGGCAGACCACTATGGGAACTTATATCGGAAAAAATATGAACGGTAGTGAACAGCGAGACACAAATATTTTTTTATCCAATTTGAATTGTGCCATGAATCATACATATGATGTTTGTCAATTTAAAAGATAATTTTGCAAGTCAAGAAAGTGGCTGTTTGTTGTAAAACTGTTGAAGTATCAGACTATGAAAATACGTAAATAGAAAAACAAACCTCACTACATTCCCACATAAATATTGCCTAAAAATAAACAAATAGTAAATAAGGTAAATTATGAGATATTACATGAATTAGAATATAATTTTACCCTCAATTTCTAAGATATAAACTGCCTTTTTAATCCATAACAACAGGTGCATACGTTAACACATCAGTGTACCACAACATGCAAACAATGGCTGAATGAGTGGACTTTTTTTTTTGGACTATTAGTGGAGTAGCTGGTCCCAGTGGTCAGCAGATGCAGGACAACCTCCTCACCATGTAACAATAGCTGTGTCCATCCATCTGCATTTGTCCAATACAGTAAAGAATCCCTACAGGAAAACCAACTGGCATTCTTCTGTCCTCTATTGTGATGAAAACTATCACAGGAATGGATCACTGGGAAGACAATCCAACCTAATTCAATAAGGAGGCCAGGAATGGACTTTGATTGACCAGGGAACAAATGGACCAGCTTTTCCCTGCCTGCCTGCCCTTTCACTGCACGGACTACAATCTGAATGGATAACTTAGTTAATTTCCGCGGCCTGTGGCTTCATCCCTGTCAGTCTGATGGTTTCAGTAGGTGGCTCGTAATGACTGGGGGGTTCATACATGCTACTGCTGCTGCTGGAGGTCTTCACTCCTGTCTCTGAGGTGAGTGAATGTGGACCCCCCAGTAGAGGTGAAAGCACATCACACATTCCTGTGTCTACAAGGAGATTACCTATCACTGCAGCGACACTGAACGCCTCTGGGTCAAACAGACATCCCTTCACATCAACCCCTGGAGTAGTACAGGTCTCTCATTAAATGACCTGATGCATTCGTTACTATACATTGGTCCAAAAAAACTTCCTCAGCAGTCAGAACAGGGCAATGCCCCCATCTTAACATTCAGTGGTTTAAATCATCATGTTTGTCATGTTATCGTAGCTGTGTGATCTAGTTGGAGCCTGTCACGGCATGACAAACAGTATACGCTTCTGGGCTACTCTGGGGCGCCAAACTCTCTCAACACTGAAGCCTCCAAAAGTTTTACGAGCCTGAAAATAGACTAGACTGTAGTGATAGACTGCAGCCTACTGTACAACTACACTGTAATAAGTAAAACTACATATTTTTTGTAATGCTCTTTAACAAAGGGTACTTTCATGGGTACTACTAGCAAGCATAGACTGTGTTTAAGAAGTGGATGTGGTCACCGTGATGTCACCCATCGGTTTTTGGACTGCCGCTTTGAAGTCTCAAGTTCAAGATTTTTGTCACCGCTATCTTGGTTTTTGGCCATCGTCATCTTGGTTTTTCGCAGCCGCAAGTGACACGAGAGGGTGGAGCTAAGTACAACCGAACGCTGAATGAGACATTTTTAGACGACCTAAAATGTTACACTTAACTTTCATGAACTGAAAACACACTGTGAAAGGGTTAAAGCTGTACGACGAAAATGTGGACAACTCCCAGACGGGACAACGCCATGGTAGCGACCTGTCAATCACTAGGTAGCCACGCCCTAAAGCATCCCCTGCTTTATGGTCTATTTGACTCTAAATGGGACCATAATTTACTAAATGAACATCATGCTGTATTGAAGAAGACTTGAAACTAGTGATGAGACCATAAACTCATGTTTACAATGTTTATTGAGGTAATAAATCAAGTGAGTAGTAGGGTAATTTTCTCATAGACTTCTATACAATCTGATTTTTTTTGCAACCAGAGGAGTCGCTCCCTGCTGGCTATTAGAAAGACTGCAAGTATAAGGCACTTCTGCATTGGCTTCACTTTTCAGACATGGAGGTTGCCCACTGTTAACAAGCTACTTACATGTATTTAATTAGCCAAACGGGTTATATGAGTTACAGAGAACCCTGCAAGAATAGGACAATTTTATTGTTGTTATGGAGGCTGATTTGAATGGGTTAGTTAGTGTATCGACCACAGGTCAGAGTACTCTCTGCCTGTCTGCAAGCTGGTAAAGCCTCAGCCTGGACTCTGCCCAGAGAAGAAGAATGGGGAAGGAGGGAGGGATGAAGGGATGAAGGGTTTCATCCTTTATTGCCCATAAACACCCAGGAGTGGAGTCACTCGTGTGCAGTAAAAAGCGTTCGACACCTGCCGGGATGTTGACTCAAAATCTTTATCACCAATATCTAATCGCTCGCCTTCTCCCCCTGATAAATGGGCTCATGTCGGAATTTTCCCCCTCTAACTAAAAGACATGCTAAACACAGGTGTGAGTATGTGTGTGTGTGTGTTTTTTACAGATAGAGAGGAAATGTGAGGACCTGTGCATTTATTCACTTATGGTTGGCGTGGTTAATGCTTAAGCAGGTATAGGTGTATTGATGCCTGTGGATCCTCTATACCTGAAGAGGCCGTGAACCTGGACAGGACCCAAAGAGGAAAGAGAGAATGGGGCTGTTATCTAACGAACTGTGATTAATGGTGAGCAGAGCAGACCTGCTGCCACACGCCGTCGAAATTAACTGCAAACCCAACGCCACATGCATAAAAATTCAAAGAGAGATAGGCTGTTTATGCTTATTATGAGGTGGATAATTAAATTCAATGAATGTGGTGAGTCACTGCTTTCTTTCTCTCTTTCTTTCTCTGTAACTCTTTAAGAAATGCCTCTGATATTCCTCTCAATGACTAAAAAAAACAGAAAAGAAAATCAGGTGATGTTCAAAGCCAAAAGCAGGCTGACGGTTTCTTTAGATCAATAACAATGATAGGGGTTTTCGGGTGTTCTGTGTGATGTGCGATACTAAGATCTTACACACTTCAAAGTGTTAGGATTACACTCTTAATCCCAGGAGTCAAATGACGAGAGCTGCCTCTCTTGTTCACATGGGACGACGTGGGCCAAAAACTGTTACCGCCGGCAACAAAAACACAGAGGGGCGGGGGGGGCCAAGCGCTCTCTACCTGGATCTAAATATTGACTCTGAGGTCTGTCACTGCATCCAGTTTTGCTTGACTGCTATTCACACAAGAACAGGGCGATTCAAGAAGATAAAAGCACTGCCCTTCGGGGAGCCCATTACAAAAGCACAAACCAGAAACTGTTGATGAATGTTGTTAATGCTAATCCTCATTTTTCACTCACTGATGAATACCCAAGTGTGTCTAAAGCACAGTGTCATAAAACCAAACAATCACCCAGAAACTCTGCATTGACGTGCGCCTCCGTGTGCAGGTACAGACAATAAATTGGTCAGGTTTGAGGAGTGACAGTAATTGTGATGTGTTGTGTCGGTATCACAGGAGCACGGCAACTCAGCGTGGTTCAAGGACTGCAGGATAACCTGAAGGTCTTGTGTGTGTGTGTGTGTGTGTGTGTGTGTGTGTGTGTGTGTGTGTGTGTGTGTGTGTCATAAGTCTGCACATGTAAAAAGTGACTACTGTCAGTAGAACTAAAGTCTCGCCACACCCAGAGGTGCATGTTATAATGGTCCAAATACAATGTGAACAGACTCTCTCTCTCACGCACACACACACAAACACACACACTAAAAGACATAAACACACACACAGTGCATTGTGCCATCTGGAAAGGTAATCTGCAAAGTCCTAGTCCAGGAATGAAACAAATTACAATAAGAGTACTCATACTTATGTACAATTTTGAGACTTGTGTACTTGAGCGTTTCCATTTTATGCTATTTACATCTTTGTCACCACATTTAAGAGAAAAACATTGTACGTTTTACTCAGCTACATTTATTTGACAGCTAATTCTTATAAAATGTAATGCATTGTTATAGATTAAATCAACCAACAGTATAGAAAAGTACTTAGAATTGGCTAAATGTCCAACTACATCGGTAAAATTGTATATCCAATAGAATATATATTAATATAACACTCACAGGGAGCATTTTTCCACAATAGAGCACTTTTACTTTTGCTGAAAAAACTTGAATAAGACTTTGTGTGCACAGTTATTCAATCCCTTTTACATGGTGTCAGTCCTATTTTTATTTCGCATATTTCTATTTAAATAAATGTCTGTTAAGTCCAGGGCAGGAATTTCACGGAAGCCATGAGGGCCATGGCCTCCTCCAACTAACAGGCACTGTATGTGAATATAGATACAAAATAATTGTGAGGACGAATGTATTTTTAACAACTAAAACACAGCCACAAATCTTTGAACAATGTTGTTCATAACTGGACTTTTAACAGTATTAACTTCATCTGTAGGCTACAGCACAACAAAGTAGGAAATAACAACAATAAACACAATTAAAACAGACAAAAAAGAAACCATTTAACTACGTATACTTAGCCAGCTTAGGCACAAGTATCAAGGAAAAATGACCAAAATCTGCAATTCAACAAAATCAGGCAGGCAAAACGCTCAGCTAACGAAACATTAATACCAATAAGCTTTTTTATTTTCTTATCTCACTGAAAGTTATTCTATGTATCAAAAATAAAATCATCCTTAACCCTTAAGTTAAACTCATTATTGGCTTTGTCCTAAAATGATGAAATTCCAGGCCTGGTTAAGTAACTATTGATACCGAAAGACGTAATAGAATGATGATGATTAAGCTTATGGCAAGCCCTGGCATTTGCCGTATTACGAACTGGGTGTCTGTGGCGACATTCCCGGGAAAAATCACAATCAGTAACACGGTAATTACCGCTTATCACCATAAGTGCCGCCAAAGAGAACAAAACAGAGATCTTCTGTAACTGTAACTTAAAGTAAAGCACCTAAATACTCATTTGATCACTGTCCTGTTCATACAGACAGTTCTTCTTGTTACTTATCTGTACATGCTAATGATGACCATTAACCCACTCAATTTCATTATAGGCCCTACGAAAAACAAATTACAGCTTTACAATGTTTGAGTGAAATGTGTCTTCAGTGGTTTTACAGCATTCTGTTATTGAGCCGATGGAGCCTAATTAGCCTCCTTACCCACATGTGACCCTTCTGCCTGATTAACTTCTTCTTCAATGTGTTTGCTTGCTTATCTGCAATAAATGAGTATCTACAAATGAAAGTGAAGTAAAAATGTATACGTTGTGAGGCAGCCCACCTACAGTGCAGGTGAGTACACACACACATCTCAGAATGGTCAGCAGATAGGAGCTGTCACTGAACAATAGTAGCGGGGCCGAGGCCCGGCCGGCGCTGCAGACACATACTGATAGAGGATGACCTGATAAAAAGAGAGACGGCGTGAAAGAGGAAGACCTCCTACCAGCAAGGCCACACAGAATCAGCCACATTTTACTAATTCATCTGACCCCCAGTCAGCTTCCGTTTGTGTTTGTTTGTTTGTTTGTTGTGGGGGTAACGCATCTAAATGCCAGTGATAGCGGTGAACTGGCACCTCTGTTAAAACTCTGTCTGGTTTCATTTATTTGACATACTGAGCACATTGATTGTTCAGTCCCCTGGCATCACTGAATAAGGCTGAAATGGGATTACACAGTGACTTGTCTTCAGCTCAGTCCTCCACCCTTTTTTTTTTTTTTTGTCTTTTTTGAGTCCTACTCTGGACCCGGCCCTTCTCTCGGGTCTATAAAGCCGACGCTGATGAGCCTGACTGGCCCGAGCTCTTGGGGCCAGTAATAATCTCTCTTTAGGAGGCTGAGAGGGTGAAGTGAGCCATAAGAACCCTCTCTGTCAGCTTTAACCGACCAACAGAAAGAAAAAGTCATAATTATAGTACTCTCTCTGGCTGGATTTAAATAAAGCTTCCTGGCTGGGCCCCTATAGACACACACTCTCTCTCGCTCACACACACACGCACTTCAATAAAGAGGCACTAATCAATCAGGGGTTCCCCTGCCACGGCTTCATTGGAGCCCCTGTCTGAAAGAAGGACTGACAGCCCTCAACCTCCCAGTATTGTCAGACAAGACTGATTAGGCCTCTGACTGGCTACCTCAGCCACCAGCTAGAAAAGCACGGAGGTTAAAGGGTCTCCATTTGAAATCGACGAGCGCTGAAAAGTTCTGGACACCTGCTTTTTAAAGTGATGCTTGTCTCTGTGGTTCTCTCCTCCTTTTTTGTTATTTGCAATTTGAGGGCAGCGCAGGGGAGAGGGAGAGAGTTGTTTGAGAGAGTAAAAAAAAAGGGGTGAGCGGGGTACTGTGTGTGGGTGTGGGTGTGTGTGTGTGTGTGTGTGTGTGTCTTAAGTTTTGAAGGGGGAGCTTGGCTGTGGGCCAAGGCTGGAACAAAGAGGGGACACTCTTTACATGCATAGCCAGACAGAGTAAACTGGCCAGCAGCACTGCCAGCAAATACAAGGCTCAAAAACAGACTTAGAGAGAACGGAAAGAAGGAGGAGGGGGGAAAAAAAAAAGACAGGAATATCAGACAAACGCAACCATCAGCTTGCTCCACCTCTAAAACGTTGCATCCTTCAGGTTTGGTTAAAATGAGAAATGTATTGGGTGGCATGCTTATAGGGTGTTAAATAGCACAAGCTGCTTCGATTTTTATTGTGTTTGCGTTCAATATGGAGCTGCGTGGCCACGGATAAACGGAAGCTATCCCTTCGCAAACACCCACATGATGAACAAATACAGGCAATTAGTGCAGCACAGCAACAGAGGAGAGGAGAGGAGAGGAGAGGAGAGGAGAGGAGAGGAGAGGAGAGGAGAAATCTTGTGACAAATGTTACACACTTAACTATTGATTCAGTTGAAATGCCTATCAAAAATATATATGTTAAACTGTGTAACCATTTTTATGGTGGTGTTTTCCCATATAAGAATCTAGATTAATCTGCAGGTATGTATTAAAAAGATATTTAATAAGAACCTATCAGAAAATAAATAAGATATTATGTGGCTTGTATCAGTTGGCAGGCTAGCAGTTCGGGCGGTGGTAAAGTGGAGTTGCTTTGTTAAAACAAAAGGGTGCCCTATTGATAATTGTGATGAAGATGAAACTATTGAACACTTAATTCTGGAGTGCCAGAGGTCTAGAGATCGGTTTAATATTAATGTGAACTAACGCAGTGATGTAGTGTGTTTTTCTAGAAAATCTGCCTAAGTTGCAGCAGTAATTATATTGGATGATAATATGTACAATTGTAATAAAAATATGGAAGACAAAGTGTGCAGTTGTCCTTCACCAAGTCACCATCTCTAGTGATGCGGTTTTCAAACAAATTATAACTGAGCTGAAAAGACAAAGAACACAGGACATCAGACAGAAGAGATTCACACCTTGATAACATTTCTGTATATTGTAGACACTGTCCTCGTCATGAGATGTTTTCTCCTTTATTTATTTTATTGGGTATGTAAAATGTCCTTTTAAACTTTTTAGTAAAACTCAGTTAAGTATTACTAAAAAGAGAAGAGATGAGAGGAAACAAGAGGAAAGAAAGGAGACGAGAGGATAGGAGGAATTTGATTCATAAAACCGACTACATAAATAAAAATGCAATTATATGTGCACAGCTTTATTTTGAAATTGTCAAAAAAATGACCATATGATGAGATGTAACACTCATAAAATAGATTTACCTGAATTTACCTGAAAGTCTACACAGATACATTTCTTTTATTCTCCACGTCTTCCATTATCAGTTATGTGAATGCTCTCTCTAGATGAAACACAACAACACTCGGATGTGACCTTCATCACAAAACTGTATCCCTATAACCTCTGAATGGCCCAGTAGCAACTGAACAATTCCTCAGTGCCGCAGTAACACTTCAGATGAATGATTTCTAAAGAGCAACTTTTTTTCCATCACTGTTATTTTTAAGAAGGAGGTGCAGCGGATTCCCTTTCTTTTATTCTACTGAAATCAGCTTAAAGCTCTGCAACGACTTCACCCTTTAAAAAAGGAGAGCCACTCCATCAATGAGGAACAATAGTATATTCTGACAAAAAGTCTGAGGGCGTTACGCCACCCTGCCATCACCAGGTTCCCCTCCATACAGCCTCGGCCGGTGACTGGTAAATGCCACTTTCAATCTTTCTCCTTTCTCTGCTCTTTCCTTTTCACTCCTCCTATTCCTTGCCCTCAATGGGTGTGTTAAGTATTGTGCGTTCTGACGGGGGCGGTGAGTCAGTCAGGATCATTAAAAGCAGGCCGAGCCTTTGGCCAGATCAAAATAATTAACTGGAGGGGTCACAAGCTAATGAAATGAAATGGGGGGCTGAAAGGAGCCCCTAAATGGTGCTCACTAATCCTCCCTTTACCTTGTTTTAGGGAGGGGGCAGGACTCTGGAAGCCAGGGCATCTCTGCTGATAATAGGTTGTGGGGTGCAGGGGGACCTGGGACTATGGATTTGTGTGTGTACGTATGTGTGTCCATGTGTGTCCATGTGTGTGTATGTGTGTGTGTGTGTGTGTGAGAGAGAGAGAGAGAGAGAGAGAGAAAGAGAGAGAGAGAGAGAACTGCAAATAACGTCCATCTCAACACCTCATTTGATCTCACTGTGAGTCAGAAAAAAAACCTTTCCAGGAGGCTTTTTTGCTTTTCAGTTGCTCTGATGCAAATGAGCTTTACGTAATCGTGCGTCATTTAGGAGTGGAGTGAGGCGATCTCCCTGTTTCAAGATATTGACATTTGTTTCTTGAAAATCCCTGAAAGAACACAAGTTCAATACGAAGAGAAGAATTAGTTAAGTAGCAATAACACATTATAGGTTTACTTAAGTAAAAGTACTTAATTATTGTCAGAAAAATAATACTTAGTCTAGTATCAAAATAAAGTGACTCATTATGCAGCAACTCATTGTTATATATTATAATGTGTATTATTTCTGGTGCATTAAGTTGCATTTTATGCTGTAGCTGGTCAAGGTGGAGCTCATTTTAACTGCTTTATTGTTGGGTTGTTCAATAGATAAAAGTGTTTATATATTATAAGTTGATAATGTATGTTTTGTATGTAAAAACTAGGAATGCACTTTTTCAGAAGAATTGAATGACTAAGATTGTGATATGTGTAAATAATAATAAAAAAAATCATTTAACTAGTAATAATAATGGTAAAAAAATATCTAAAATTGCATCATTTTAAGTCAAAAACTTCAAATTTTCTGAGAGGAGTAGCCCAAAACACAATATCTTCTAGTATCTTTTATTCACTGTTGAAATTCATAATGTCATAAATTCATCTTTATCCTGCTGCATAATATGTAGGAGCATCTTGACTGGGACACTTGATTCAAAACCTGAATGAAGAGCTCACATACCTCAGCTCTGCATGTGTACCTGCCTGTCTGTGGCTGTCTGGTGTTGATTCCAGGCTATAAACATCCTATAATATATTATAGAGCGATACTACAAATAACACAGGGAAGCACTTTAAGTATTAACACCATATACAAACACATGGAATATTACTGGCCCAAGTATAATAATATAGCAATAAAATCACAACTGATTATGACTGAC
Organism: Sebastiscus albofasciatus; assembly: GCA_916701655.1. NCBI lineage: Eukaryota > Metazoa > Chordata > Actinopteri > Perciformes > Sebastidae > Sebastiscus > Sebastiscus albofasciatus. Next base: position 20,438 of record CAKAOI010047587.1, read on the forward strand.
ACAGTATAACATGCTTAAATAAATAATCAATAAAAAGGAATAAGTAGCAAGAGATTGCCGATACTGGTCGATACACACACCAAATGTCAATAAGGGGAGTACCGCCACTTTTTTTTTCAAGCACTGTTTGCAATAGACTAGAGCATAAGTCTTATAGCATGAAATTGAGAACATACTGTATGTCAAAATTATAATTAAGTGCCTTACTTGTAAATGTACCGTATTTAGCTATGTTCCTCCAATGAACGTAAAAAGAGATCAAAGAGGGAAAGACAAACTTTATGGCGATAGATAATATCCAAACATGTTGACTAAATGTGGCCAACATCAAGGCCGTGCAGACAAATGGGCAAAACTTAACTATGGTTTAACATCACTGAACCACCTTCACTTGATTTCTTTTTCATTATCCTAATCCTGCATGTGCTCTCATGTTTCCATTCAGAGTCCTTACACACAAACCTTTCATGACCAGAATCAAGTGCAAACTGAGCTTTGATACCATAAAGAAGCCACTTCTATTGTGTCATGCAGAGATATTCACAAGACGTATAAAAGAAAATATCCAAGTGTCCTACTGTCTGTCTGAATCGAACAATAGAAGAATGAAGCATGGGATCTGAAGCTGAGGGCGATGCGTGTCAGAGGCTGATGAAGCCGTGGTGTGTCACTGTGAACAGGTTCTCCAGGGGCAGGCTGCAACCTGCTGAGGACCCTAGGACATGACTGTGTGTGTGTGTGTGTGTGTCTGTGTGGGTGTGGGTGTGTGTGTGGGGGGGGAAAGAACTTGTTTGAGTAAAAAAGTGGTTTTCAAGCTTAACGATGTAACCTCTGACATTCAGGCAAACATACAATTTGCACACGGACCCACGCATACACACGCTTTAAGACATTACAACGTACTGCTGAGTGAAGGAATGCACCTGATCAACAGGAGCACGGACGAAAGCTATTTAAACACACACACAAAGACAAAAGCACACGCACGCACAAACAGCAAGCCCACACAAAACATGTTTTTAGAAAGACAGTTAAAGGGAGTTATCGTTTTTTTTCTTTGATGACTTAACATGTCATGTCATCACACATACAAGTGAGGGCAGAACAGGACAGTATGGGTGAGTTTTTAAACGAGGTGACGGGAGGTTGTTGTAGAGTTTGAATCAAGCACCAGCCCAGTGCCGAGGCCATTGTGAAAGTGTCTGGAGATGCAGTTCTTGTAGTGACCACAAGATGCTGGCTCAAGAAAAACTTGGATGGCATTGAGGTGTTTGGGCAAAATCCCAACTTCTTTTAGTGATAAAACGTTTTGTTCACACCTTTTTCTCAATAGTGTGTTTTCTAATGACTGTTCTGGTGTTATTAACTATTATTGTTCCATTAAAGGGCTATTACGCAGTGGTGGAAGGAGTATTCAAATAATTTATCAAAGTAAAAGCAGTGTTACCACGCTATAGAAATATTAAATTACAAGTAAAAGTCCTGCATTCAAAATTTCACTTAAAGGTCCAGTGTGTAGGATCTGGCGTCATCTAGCAGTGAGGTTGAGATTGCCACCAACTGAAGCCTCTCCTGTGTGCCAAGCATGTAGGAGAGCTACGGTGCCCGACACAAAAGCGTGAATGGCCCTCTCTAGAGCCAGTTGTTGTAAGAGTAGCCTAGCTTAGGTCATTTGTAGCAGAGCCAGTGCGTAGAGTGTGTGTGTGTGTACGAGGGAAGTGAGTGGTGAAGCAAGAGAGAGAGAGAGCGCTGCGGCGACGGGAGCGAGTAACGTTATCAACGTTATTGAATTATACTCCATTTCTGCCAATAGATCCTCCTAAATGTTACACACTATTCCTTTAAGAACAAAAATACAAGATCAGCAAAATGTACTCAAAGTATCAAAAGTACAAGTATTAGTTTGTCAGAATGGTCCCTTTCAGTGTTACATCATCATATTACTGGACCATTGTTATCAATGCATTTAGATGTAAACAGTACTTTAACGTTATAGCTGGTTGAGGTGGAGCCAATTCTAAATGTCATAATCACATCAGTCAATCATATTTCATATATTGACATATTTGCCTCTGAAATGTAGGGAAGTATACAGTAGCATAGAATTAAAATACTCAAATAAAGTATAAGTACCTCAAAATTGTACTTAAATACAGTACCTGAATAAATGCACTTAGTTACATTCCACCTCTGATAAATAAGGTATGGTCGGTGATCTTGAGAAACTAGCAAGACTACACTAGATTTAAAAAAAATGATCCAACCAAAAAACCAAACCCAGTGTTGCTAACTCTTTTCCAAAGAAGGTAGCTGGCAGCACTAGCTCCAAAAGTCACTAAATCTAGAAAGAAAGTCACCAAGTCGGCAACACTGACAGTCCGTCCGTTCAGGCCTCCCTCCAAAGCCACTCCCCCAAAATGATCATTAAACAATGAACATGGCTATTGTTATCACTCACAGCCCACAAGCTAGCAGCTTGTGGAATACTCCAGTGACGCATAACGAGCGCACGAGCAGAGTGCACACAGGTAGACAGGCAGGTAGCCCGTCCAATCATTTCATTTGGCCCGAATGTATGCATGTATTTATCACTGTGACAGCCACAAATACCAGATTTTTCTTCTTTTTTTGTCAGAGCATTTCATTTATTACCGTCAGTCCGTCATGGATTTGAATGCCATTTTTTTTAGGGGTGGGGTGTGGCACAATGAACAATGCATTAGATTTTGGTGGCAATCCGGATCATGATCCGGCTTCAAGAATTGTTTTTCGTAACTCCGCTCAGCCTGTGCATTAACACCACAGGCTTTAAGACAAGCGCAGTGTAACTGATGACGCGTTCATGACGCATCACCCTGCTCTCTCCTTCTGCCAGCTTTCAGCGACGTACATGAAACCTGCCTTGGCGGAGGTCTGCGCTTTCCGAGTGCACTTCTAGTTGACTGCTGTGATGAGAATTTCAACTAATATAACAAAAAATGTTTTCAAAATCTTTACCAACCCTGCCTTTAATTATTCATTTTAATTATTTGTATGATGCTATGGACAAAAGCATCTGCCAAATGAATAAATTTAAAATGTAAAAATGTGCATGTTTTGGGGATATGTAACAGGTGTCTCAGTCTGTCACATTTCAACTGTGACGGTTGCTCCTTGCATATCCCATCACAGCTCGTTGAGCCTCAGGCTTAAAAATGTCCCCTGAGAAAACTATGAGTGACGTCAGAGAGGCCACGTCTATTGTTTGTTTGATCACAGTCAAGAGATTTCTAATAATATTCACTATTAATGTTAAAATCATCAGTGTACATAATCATGAATGATAGATTCTCACTGCACTCTCCTCGCTCACTTGCCCCACTTATACACTAATCCTGCATTCCTACTACCCATCATTAACCGTTGTCTCCATCATTAACTTGGTTCTCATGACACCAGAACATGTTTTCTGTCTATCCTGCACTTAAAGGCATCATTCTGTGCCACTGTTTGGGTAGCAGCTCTAGTTTACGGTCCCATCATTGTGTCCATCATCCTCTCTCCTACACCTAACCTTAGACATCAGCTCCAGCTCTGCTCTACCTCCCCGGTCAGCCCACACAAGTACAAAAAAAAACTCTCCCTCTCGAGGACAAGCAGCCCACTCCAGGCTGCAGGCTGCAGTCTCTCTGAACCATCATTACAGTCATTAGGCAAGAATAAGCTCTGTATCACAGGAGTCCACCAGCATCCAGTTTAACCCAGCACAATTAGCACATCCGTTGGAGTAGAATTACCCTGTAAAATGAGAATGCTCTGGACAAAAGAGGCAGGAGAGTTGGAGGTGAAAAAAGAGGGTAAGTGTGAGGGAAAGGGGGAGAGAGGAGGAGAGGAGAAGTAAGGGAGGACAGGGAGAGATTAAAATTGTTTGAATTGGGTCCACGCTCGCCCCATTCATTTGGTATTCTGCTCAAATCAGGGCTTTTGTTCCGCCTGGCGTAAAGTAGTGTCAATCATCTCGACCCGGTTTTGTAGAATGGGGAAATTTATTATGAATTTGCTCCTGCAAATAATGAGGACTACCCCCTGCCTGCACTCCCTTCTCCCTCCTCCTTTCCCCCCCAAGCCACCTCTCCTCTCTCCCCCTCGCCTCCACCCCCATATCAATGCTGCAGAATAGGCAATAGAGAGTGAAGTTAGCAATCTCAGGGCCACTCGCACTCTGGACCCACATCAAAGTGACAGAGACGTCCAATCAGATTTGTCTTACAGGCATTACATGATGAATATGGTGCGGCCGCAGCACAAAAGCGCCTTTGTGTCTCCTCCGAGCAGCGACTATTCACAGCCCGCCACAGCCAGCCAGAGTGGAAGTAAATGGCCAAAAGGGCCCAGGCCAAAAAAAAAGCACCCAAACTTGTGCAGCACAATGGCCCATGCAAATCACAGCCCCCGCCACCTCCACCCTACCACACATCCCCAACCTCTTCCATCCCTCCACCCTTCAGGCCTGAGCTCGGTTCCTCCTCTGCTGGGTCGTCTGAAGTTTAGGGCCTATTCACGCACACACACAGAGGTGTCAGTTAAAAGTGCTGAGCTGCACGCATTCAAACGTTCATTTGAAAAGAGAGAGATTTTCTTTTTTTAGAAAGATAGAAGAAAAACACGAGTCGAATGACTGACTTTTTTGTCAGAAAGTAAGAGTGACTTGGCGGCTGTGGGCAAGGCTCCTATTTAGCAAGACTTTTGCTGTGGGGAAGGGTATTTCCAGCACACTGGAGAGGCCCTAAAGCTATGATATGTGCTTGCATTGAGAGAACGATGAAATGAAATGTGATACGCCCAATTTGGCACAAAGAAGGGACATATATTGATCCACGTACCCATTACTTCAACTCAGTAAGTATGCTGGACTGTAGTACAGTCTCGGTCTCGAGTCTAGGCTCAAGTCCACTTTTTTGAAGTCTTGCACTTGTCTCGGACTCGTATACCTTGTTGGACTCTGACTTGTCTTGGACTCAGGCTCAGATATTGAGAACTGGTCAAGTTGATCCTGGCTGCTGATTTGGGATAAGTTGTACAGAGCTTTGCCTGATTTTAACAGTGTTTCCCCTTTATGCTGCATTCAACAGCAGTGCTATTAAAAAATATCCCTGAATGCACTTTGGACTGCCACGGCAAAATTACAAACTCTAGTTCTATCTATCTATCACTATACGTAACCTATTAGCATTGGAAAGACACTATGGCCTATTATGGTCTTGAACAGGACTCAATTTGCTCTGGACTCCCTTTGGACTTGGTCTTGTCTCGGACCTGACTGGACCTGGTCTTGGACTTGACTTGGACTCGATTAAGTTGGACTTGACTACAGCCCTGAGTGCATGACTCTGATTCTAACTGTAGAACATCTTTAGCAGATATTCAGTTCAACGGATACCTCACTATGGTACATCTCCCATGCTGGGAATGGAAAATCTGAATCTGAATCCCAGAAACTAAACTATCAAGACTGTTCCGTTTAAAGGCCTTCTTCATTACAGCAGATATTAGCATCTGCACTGGTTCAAATGTCAATTCCTGCTTAGCTTGCATTTTAAGGAAAATGTGACAAGTAAACTATGTGCCCTTGGAAGAAGACTCTCAGGCAGCATCCACAGCACCCAGAACTCTGTAATTTCAGGAGCTCTTGAAGCTTTAAATCTAAAAGGCCTTTATTGTCATAACTGAGAACCAATGTGACCTGCAGTGACTGACCACAACTTCTATTGGGGCAAAAAAAGAGTAGCAGCAGCACTGATTAGTGCATCCATAGGGCTCTAGTACTCTCCTAACCAGGACCTTACTCAATCAATAGCAGAGGGGTCATCAGATTTGTCTCTGAAGCAGCTGCACAGCCCTGTGTGTGTCTGTGTGTGTCCGTGTGTGTCTGTGTCCGTCACAGTTCAGCATGTTTTCTGTCTGTGTTAAATGTAAACGGGTCTGTGCCTCTGCTTAAACATTAACACCTCTGTAAGCATTGCTCAAGGTTGTGCATCATCTCTCCATTCATCTACATCGCTGCTCTGTCTGTGGTCATCCCTCCTTTGTCTGAAGCGTATTTATCATATTTGCATCTTCACAGCTGTGGCTCAGCAGCTATAGGTTTGTGTGTTGTTTATCTTATTTACATTAGTTGAAAACATTTCTGCAAAAAAGAACATTAACAGTGTCATGGAGCGATTACATTCAAGTTCACTGTGTGTGGAAAACTTAAAGGAGTCAAGTTGTTTTAGCCGCCAAAAGCCATTTGATATGGAGTGTGATAAAATACTTTTCATTTGTAATAATTTTGAATTATTGAAGAATCAGAGATACAGACAGGTGTGATTGTTGTCTTTAAGTAATGCATAGTAAAAAAAAGTCTGAAGTTTGTGATGCACCTGTTGCTCTGCAGGTAGATGTGGCTCTGAGTTGTGATTGGATGAGCCGTGCACTCACAGTTTCTAGAAAATATTGTAATTGATTTCATTACAGCGACTTGTCATTAAAAGTCATCAAGTCATGTCCACTTGAATTGTGTGTTAACATAATCAGATTCATTTCAGAACTTATGATGAAAAATTCAGGTCTAGTGACTTGAAATGAGTCAGATGAATTTCCTACTGAGTGAAAAGTGAAAAGCAAAACCATGAAGATGACAAGTATCCACTTTAAGCCACATGCCCCCACAGACATTGGTGCAAGTCACCACAGCTGCAAATGTGATGCATAGATGTGTTACTACTAACATTAGAACAACTGAAACAAACAAAACATTCAGAATTTAAATGTATCTCACATTTTAGTGCAGCTGAAATATTTATATTTTGATGTTGAAATAACTGAATGTTTTTACAATAATGCTTATCATATCATTTCTAAAGAAATCCCACTGAGATGCTGAGAGAGATAGAGAGAATAATTGTGTTATCAGTGGCAGTTACACTGTTATCATGTAAACATTGAAATGATTCATGTTGTGGGACATACACAGATAAACGTTTGTTGCCCACGGCGTCAAAACATGAAAGCAACGAAATTTGTAAAACCAAAACTATAATTTCAGCCATGCGCAATTTACGCAACACTGGAAGAATGGATGTTCCTTCAAAAAATGGATTACAAATCCTCCGAGCACGCTGATGATGACTGCATGCAGAGCTGGTCTCACTGAACATCTTTAAAGTGCTTCTAAAAGATTTGGAAACAGGCACATCTATCTGGCTGTAGATGTTTTGAATGTTGATGAATGTTTTTTTGATACCTTATGATTCTGTAATTTGCTCTTCGTCTTCGTTTTCAATTGTTATGTTTGTTTTATGTCTGCAACCTGTGTAACTGTGGTGCTGCCTATATCTTGGCCAGGACACTCTTGGAAAAGAGATTTTTAATCTCAATGAGTTTTTACTCCTGGTTAAATAAACAAATAAATAAAAACGATGACCCCTCACCACCCCACTCATGACCAGTTTAACCCTTTATTATAGTCTAGCTATGTGCGCATTTTGGCGTCTCCATGGTTTTACGCATACATCTTTGTGAACGAAAACGCATGCATAAAATGAGCTGCATGTGATTGATTATTCACCATTGGATTAGGTCGAAATTAACATCGCCCCCTTATGTATTGTCAAAGTGAAAATGACCCACAGACAAGGTGACATGAATAAATCTATTTTGGCCCGATATGGCTGAGGAGAAAATTGCATATCCATCTTTTAGGACAAGAGACTTATTTTCACTCTGTGCCCTGCATGGCCCTGCAGCGCCCTGCAGCCTGATACTGAAGGACATCAGAAAAACATCATTTCAACCGTATAATAATGGAGCAGCGGGGTAACATTGATTTGTCTCTTTGAGTCCCGGTGACGTAGGAGGTTATAATAAAGCAGAGCGTAATTAATGTCATTTATCACTTGTGGGATTTTTTTGTCACCGCCTTCACAGACAGGGCTCACATACGCGAGCCGTTAACCAATGGGAGAGCTCCTCGAGCCTTTGTCACCGAGCACAGGCACGTGGCTTACTTACACCTGCAGGCTGCAGTGAGTGTGTGTGTGTGTGTGTGTGTGTGTGTGTAAGAGAGAGGTGGAGCGTGCATATGCCTGTGGCACACTTTTAGGCGCAAGAAAAAAAAACATCCCACACATCTTTCCAGTCTGTTACTTTTTTTTGTAAGATTTCTGAAGTCCAGAATAGAAAGTTATATGCTGTTCTGACCCACTATCGCTCATATTATTTTCAAATGTTTTTGTTTTATTAATGTTGTCTGATATAATGTATTCCAGTTTTTTTTTTTAGTTGATTATAAAAATACAAGGACTATATAAGACCAGCTTCAATCATCCTCTCTTGTTCCCAATTTTCCACTCCCCACAGAGAGCACCAGGTGAAATTAAACTCGTTATTTCTCGTTCTGCCTCGGCGAATCTGGCATTAGTGTGTTTAATTACAATAGAAGATCTCCCATAATTGGCATAATGAGGCGCAAAAGGCGCACACAATAGCGCTCACAATGCTGGTGTTGTTGCTCCCCCCATTTCGCAGGAGATGGGCTTTTTTTGCTTGGGCTGTGAAAAACACAGTTGGGGATACAACTAGTCTACAAGCCCCTGGTTTTATTTAGATTGATCTCAATCTAGGCAATAAGAATTTTGACCCCTCTTATTGTCTGGCTGACTTTCCCCCGGGCCGTATTTCAAAGCGTCTATATATACCCTTTGAGAGGAGTGAATTGCACCCCTCCGCTCCAGGCCCTCTGGGCTATTGGTAGGACGCAAAAAGAAACAATGCAATGCATGAAACGTAATATTAATCTCCCTCCGTCCTGAATGCAGACAAAGCGCTGTAGAAGGTGCACGTCCATAATGGTTATTGAGTGTTCACCCAGCTGCGCAATTTTCCCCCGTGTACCCAATGCAAGTCGGGAAAAGGTCATGCAGGGGCTTTGAATAGAAGAGAAGAGAAGCTACTAGTTTGCTCAATTACCGACACACACACACACACACCTCTCTCTCTCTTACACACACACACACACACTTCTCTCTCTCTTACACACACGAGCATAAATGTGTCAGCTGAAGAACCAAAACCACTTCAAAAAACATATAATATAAATAGATTCATCTTTATTTATAAAACTTGTTTACACAAAATATATCTGTTCAAATCGAATATTTACATTTTTTTTAGGCTACACGGAGAACAAGAAGTGCATACATTGATAAAGGTCTCCTTACCACCTATTAAAAAAAACTACAATCTGTCACAGGTAGTAGTAGTAGCCTTGATATTGCTGTCCAGTCACACAACTCATCATCCATGCTCAACTCACTGCCTCACTGACAGCTGGCTCTCACACTGACACTGTCAGCAACATGTGGAAGTTGTTCATTGTTTGTTTGACTCAATGTACAAAAATATGTCTTCATGTTAAAACAATTTATGATACAATTTTTTTGTTTTTATGAAAAGGGGTAAGGAAAACAATGCACATCACATTGTAAAAAACAGTCTGTTGACGCTTCATCATCTTTGTTATTGTGTCTTCTTCTTCTGACAGACGTCATGGCAGCTGAGTGAGGAAGGCAGTCCTGCTCTGATGAAACACTCATCTATAACAAGTCCTCTGGAGCTGCAGAGCCTGCATGTGTCACGTAATAATTGCACTTATTCAAACATAACATCAACACAGTTCTTTACTTCCACGCGTCAACGTGACACTGAGGAGTCCAACTCCCTCCCTTTCTTGCTGGGCGACTATTCATGCTCATATGCAACAAGAGGCTCTCTCTCACACACACACCCCTTTTCTCTCTCTTTCTTGCTATTGCTTTGCTCCTGCAGAAGCAGCCCGGGGTGAGGGAGGGAGGCAACCAGATCACTTCCAGACTGATCTGATGCCGTTTTACCAAGTCTTTGTCATGCGCTTTTACGCACAGACGCTTTTTACGCACAGAAGACGCTTTTACGCACAGCCGCATGCTGTGTGGCTCGGTTCTGGATGCTTGTCAAGCCTCAGTACCTGTCGAACCAGGTGGTAAAGTCTAACAGCTCCTGCTCCTCGGAGCTCAGAGGCTCATAGCTGCCTTCATCTGACGAGTAGGTGGAGTGAGGTGACTCCGGGTCTGCGGAGTAGCAGCTGTTGGAGAGCGTTGGCGACGGCGGCAAGCCGCACTGGAAAGCGGCTGACACGGCGTCGTGCTCGTCCAGGAGTTGTTGCAGAGCCCGGATGTACTCCACCGCGGACCTCAGGGTCTCCACTTTGCTCATCTTCTTGTTGGCGGCGCCGTTGGGCACGTGCTGCCGCAGCGTCTGGAAGCCCATGTTGACCTGTTTGACCCGGTTCCTCTCGCGCTCGTTGCGCCGCGCCACCGCCACCGGCTGCTGCTGCGGAATTGAGTAACCGAGGCCGTTGAAGCTCAGGCGCCGCTTGCAGCGCAGCAGCTCCGGCGAGCTGGAGCGCTGTCTCTTCAGCACTTTGGAGGTGGAGGTGTTGGAGGTGGAAGTGGAGGTGGCGGCGCTGCAGTCTTGTGCAGGTGCGTGCAGGCTGAGGCTGGCGTGTCTCTCAGTAAATCCAAAGGTGAATGCAGTCTGCGTGGTGGTGATGGTTGTGGTTTCCATCTCAGCTCAAAACAGTTCCTTCTGGTGAGTGATGGAGATGGATGCAATGCGCGCAGCCTCTTGCGTTTGGCAGTGTACAGCTCTCGTGTCCTTCGCGTGTGTGGCTCTAACTCTAGTTCCAAGTCTCTCTCTCTTGACTGCTTTACTCCACGAGCCGATCTGACCCAAACTTTGGCAGCACTCCTCTTTTTCAACACGCGCCCCCATGCACACCCACCCATGCACACCCACCCTCCTCTTTCTGGAGACGCACGCTTCGTCGCGAGGCCCCGCCCCCGCTGTGTGATTCGACTCCCCCCGAGCCAGGCGCGTGGCTCCGGGAGCTCAATAAACAATCCCGAGCTTTCACTGCGCCGGGAGCACGCGCTGGGCTCATTTACATTCCAATGTCTTCTAAAAGTTGAAGGTCCCATTGGTCGATTCAAAACGGCCCCTGCAAACCGTGCGTAAAGAAAGAAAAAAAGAAAAAAAAAGACAGAGAGAGAAAGGAGAAAAAAAGAAGAGAGAATAAAAAAAAAAAAAAAGTGAATGGTTTTTGGTTCTTTGAAATGCCCTTTTGAATTTGACAATGTACCCCTGGCAAGTCTTCAAATTATCAGTCCCTCCTCCTCCTCCTTGGCCATCTTTCTCTCCTCCAGCTCTTTACAATCACAAATACCAAGGACGCTCTCTGCTGTATCCAGGCTACAGCTTTACACAGCCAAATAAATTGCAAGCGTGTCTCTGAGAGCACAATAATTGGCAATTATAAAGCTCGTAAGGAGGACGCCATAAATGTAAAAAGTAAACACCATGTTTATGACATGTAGGCGTCCGTAAGAGCACATTATACTGTTACCTCTCAACTTACTTGACAGGTGGAAAGTCTTGTTAAATTCAATACAACTCTTGAACTACCATCTGAATGCAGTTTATTTAGTGTTGTGTGCAGGTTATACTATTTTTACGCACATTTTACGCAGACTGGTAAAAGCCAACTCTTGGTTGCAGATGCACCAATGCAGCATTTCAGCACCACATCTGACTGGACAGTTAAACACAACAGCATCGTCATCCTCTTAGTGTTTGCCTTTCTGCAGACCTGAGTCGCAGTATATTTGTTTAAATCAGATTTAGTTTCATTCACTCAAAAGCTTCGAAATAAGCTGCGTTTCTTTTTGTGGAAAAGTGTCCTTATACCAGCAAGCAAACTCTGGCAATGAGGCGGTCTGAGTGGAAATCTAAAGACTGGTCAGCCTGTAATAAATATGGGACACTTGCGACCTCTGGTGGTAAAAAAACAAAAGTGGCAACAACCTCCTGCTATAACACATCTGTGTTCTGTTGTGTCTGCTTCACAAGGAGAGTGGGGATTCCCTGACAGCTTTAGCGGTTAAACATCTAAGTCTGGGCTGAGATTGCACTTAACTCTGCCCAGCCCACATGGCTTAGAAAACCCCCACATATTCATAACACAATAAGTCCAAAAATAAAGAAACAACTTTCACAATCAGATCATCAGACCTTCAATGTACACAACAAAATGTAGAAATCACTGACAAAAACTTTTAACTGGAGAAATCAAGGTCAATATTGTCTTAATAAAATATAATACACATATAAATATTAAATAGAGGCCTGCTAATTATTTAATGAGGTGCCAGAGACATATAAGAAGCAATAATCTGAACATAGGCCTACTTGACCATTAACTAGCCTGCCTTATTTCATGTATAAAATCTGTGTTTTGGCTTTATAAAATATGGAAATATAATTAATTACTATCAATCAATCTATTTATATATTTTGGAGTTGAAACACATTAGAAATGGTAGTTTTTCTTCTCCATAATGTGCAAAACAAACCAAACCGTGACCCAAAAAAACATAAAACAAACCAAACTATGAACCGTTCCACCCCTAGAACCAATTGTGTCAATATTAAACAATCACTACAATGTTTGATCCTCTGTACACCAGAGTATAGAAGAGTTGTGTTGACACTCTTAAATCATCATAATCCAATACAAAATAAAATGTCACTCACTTCACACATCTCCCAAAATCACACAGCTCACACCATCTGTCTTCCTTCTGAATACTTTAATATATCAAATATATTTTTAGCACATGATTCTGGGCCAAACTTTCCTCTGATAATCCTCATATATTTTTCAAACCATTTTCCATCAAACTTGAATAAAATGTTACTTTTGTTAAACTTAACATTACAACACAAATATTGTGACCATGTCATACGTATTCAATTTATGAAGAAGAAACAATCTCCTGAAGGGAATGTCATCATCTTTTCCTAGAGGCTTGATGTTTGAGACAAGTTTATTTTGGATATTCCCTACATTGGCCCGTGTGCTGTTTCATGTTAGTGCTTTGTATGGTAATTCCCACTTTCAAACTGTCAGATTTCCCCCTTTCTCTGCTCCCTCTGCCTGGCCAACAGCAGAGGGCGCTGAGTGAAAATAAAAGTGAAAACCTTCAGATACACTAGTTCATTCAGCACAGGTTATTTATTTAAATAGCCTCTATTTATTAAAATCTCCCCTGATGCTACATCTGAACAGTGTCTGATAAAGCTGTCAAAAAAAAAATGACTGTGTCAAGAAAAATGTTTTTGTGTGGCGTGTATATGTTGGAACCCGCACACTAAGAATGATTCACCTCATGACACGGTGCTGATGAACAATAACAAACATTGTGAAATCCATAACAGACAGTTTGGAGCAAAATTCCTGAGTAGGACAAATGTCCTACAGTCAAAGTTTCATGTGACCTTTAGCAGGACAACAATTCAAAACACACATCTAAAAGCACTCAGGAACGGTTCTTTAAGAGCTATGGAGGGATGTGAAGTATGGCGTGTGTGTGTGTCCTAAATTCATGTTAAATTAAATAATAGTCACAAATGTTAAAAAAAGTATAATAAAATACAATAACATTTGATAAAAGATCAAATTCCTACGACTTGGACATCACATCTTAGATTATTGTTTTTCTCTTAGTGACGCCTCCACACACGTACATACCAGTTTAGAGTAAGCTGAAGGGTGCCAAAGTGTTATTCATAGGTAAGGGTGCGGCGGTTTATGAGAAATGAAGCAGGTTTTTGAAACACAATGTACCGCAGATAGGGAGATAGCAAGGAAGATACAGAGAATCTAAGATCCCAATAAAACCATCCTTTTAGAAACATCAAAAGTTGAACTGTAATTGTGCTTAATACAAGTCCCTTCTCCGATAACTCATATGCATGTTTGTGCTGACAAAGTAAGGGCCTGTATATTTATATATCTTGCATATCTTTTGAAGGTTACTGTGGCGTCACACTAGAAGTCTAGAAAATGTGCTTAGAGCAAACCCGTTGACCTTTCCTCTATGTCACGTGATCTGCTTCACAAAAATATCCTTATTTCATAAGTTAACACTGATGATATTGCCTTTGCGCTGTGAATAAAAGTGTGAAATAGGATGTGAGCCCTCCATGTGGTCTTTCAATAACCCGGTTACCTCCTTCCCGAGTGGCCTGTATTTTCTACTGGGGACCTTCTACGAGGATTGAGCAGTATTTCCGAAGAGCAGGGAAAGGGAAGTGCTCCCTAAGAGTATCGCTTCCCTATTCCTGACACATGTATACTGGGTCTGTAGCTGTGTGTGAGCCATATTTCTTAAATAGTTCATCACTAACACAGTCTGTGGTCAGGACACAGCCAGACAACAAAAAGCAATTCTTCCCTGAAAGCAAGTAAAGACATTTAGGCTTAGCATGCACACTAACCCAACACACAGTTCCTGACCTTTTGTACTTTGGATAAGATAATGGTTGGATAGGATCCAAGAGAGGACTGAAGAAAATAAATATTCTACAGTTGTGCTTCCCCGTGCAGTGAAGTTAGAGAACGCTGATGGTAGAAAGAGGAAGTGAGGCGTCGTTTGGAGCGAGCTGAGAAGTGGTGTTTAGTATTATAGATCAACCTGCATGTCATGAAAATAAGGGAGTCCCCTCTGCACTTTCACTCACTGTCTGGTTATTAATATTCGGTCTTATTCAAACGCATGACGCAACCGCACACCTGCAGGACTCTGACTGAAAGTCCCACATTACCCCTTGAGTACACTGCACATTTGTGACAAACTATATGCGGGGCATTCACTGGTGGATTCTTTTGTCTGAATTCACTGGAACAGGGTTGGTTTCATGATAGGACTCTATTTTAGTGAGCAATACTTCTCCAAAAGAACAGGTCAGAAAAGGTGGAGCGAAATGCCAAGCTGCCTCTGAACTATGAAAATGCAGTGGTACATTGTAATGTAGCCTAGAACCTTCATATTATAAACCAACTTTTTGAAAAATGTTGACATTTGAAGTATTGATACAATATAATAAATATGGTCACATTAGTACCACAATATGTATATCTATAGTCACTGGTGGACTCGGGGCCGTTAAGTCAACGAAAGTCAGTGTCAGACTCGCGCTTGCTCGTTCTAAATAGACATGAACGAGCATCGATCAAAACAGTGAGGCGACACACGTCAGCTAAAACCACAATATCACTCTATATTTCACCTGCTTGGCAGTAATGTTAGCTGACCAGACGAAGGTCTCTCCATGAATCAATGGTGATCCTAGTGTTGGCTTTTCCTGCTTCAGCCTCCCAACCGCGGCCGGAGGGAACAGGGGAGACCCCGGCACCCAGTCAGAGACGATAACGTTTCTCGCTGCGGAGCTCCGTCACTTCACAAGACACAGGAAACCTCTGTTGGTCTGGAGGAGCTGCAGCAGTTATTTCTGCACAAACATCCACTGTACATTCACTAGATATTTTCAGAGCTATAAAGTCTTCTGCAGTGTGGAGTGAGCGCACATGAACGTGATGTGGAGCGAGAACGAGCGTGGTGCGTGAGTGAAGGCAAGCATGCTGAGGAGCAGAGTACAGCAGAGACTACGGCCCTGGGACCAAAGCTACAGTCTCCCCCGTGTCCTCTGACCACGGCCAACACTGTTTTGCAAGACGGGCTTCACTAGATAGAACTTTGAGGTTTTGGTGCTTCCGTGTAGTTTGTGTTGGAGTCTTGTCTGAACAGCGTAGCCACACGCGAGCACGCATGTGCGAGCGCAGATATGCGAGAGTGCGCAGATGCGAGGGCGCGTATGGGAAAACGACCCAGTAGATTTATACGTGTAAAAAGTTACAAACAGTCCCTTTAAGAAAACATGATAAAGTGCCCTCTAGGGTGGCCTAAAAAAATTAGAAAGCATGATGCAGTGCCATAAAGGCTGCCCTACATGCTAGAAAACGTTCTGCACACTGGTTCCCCCACAGCATGCTGCTGGTGCCCTTTTAATTTTTTTTTCCACCCCTATACCCCTCGGACAGCCTGAGTCCGCCACTGTCTATAGTTGTTTATAGCTGTTTATAATAAAGTCATTGAGTGTCCTATGGATCACTTGCATCACATCACATGTCCTGTATCTCCTTGTTCCAATACTACATTAAAACCATAGGGCATATATCTATATTGTGTGAAATATTAGAGTCCCATATTGTAACACATTATAACATTTGAAATGTCATGTACATCATTTTATAACTTGTATCAGTTATGACATCATAATTCAGCATCACATACACCTGTAGAATATGTCTCATAATAGATACTTGGCAGCACTAAACTGCCCACGTGGCTCTCGCGAGGGTTAACCGGTTTTTAACAACATACAGTAGGCTTGGCATCACTCACACTATTATAAGACTAATGATGTACTCAATAACAAGGCTTGGCAAATGAGTGACATACGAGAAAACATTCCTTTAGGGAGGTGGATGATGAAATGTAAGATGACGCAACAACAGAGATAAAACACATTCAGCAATTTTCACTTTCACTCCGAGAGCGAGAAATTCCACTTTTCCAACCAGCTGTGCATTCGGTCTGCAGAGTATGCGTTAGATTTATTCACCGGGAGCAGCTTAAAGGTCTGTTTAATGCTCTGTGTGTGGGGCGGTAATGTCTTGCTGGTCCCTGAATCAAACTCACCCATGCGTGAGTCGGAATGAACACCGGAAGAGCTGTGCCCTCCCACTAGCCTACCACTGGAGGAGGAGGAGACATCAACACGTCATGTGGTAACACTGGTGCGGCTGCTATAACTCCCAGCAAAGCTTTCTCCGAAGATCCAAAC
>CAKAOI010047587.1:37260-63868 GCA_916701655.1 Sebastiscus albofasciatus
CAAGACGGGCTTCACTAGATAGAACTTTGAGGTTTTGGTGCTTCCGTGTAGTTTGTGTTGGAGTCTTGTCTGAACAGCGTAGCCACACGCGAGCACGCATATGCGAGCGCAGATATGCGAGAGTGCGCATGGGAAACAGACCCAGTAGATTTATACGTGTAAAAACTTACAAACAGTCCCTTTAAAAAAACATGATAAAGTGCCCTCTAGGGTGGCCTAAAAAAATGAGAAAGCATGATGCAGTGCCATAAAGGCTGCCCTACATGCTAGAAAACGTTCTGCACACTGGTGCCCCCACTGCATGCTGCTGGTGCCCTTTTAATTTTTTTCCACCCCTATACCCCTCGGACAGCCTGAGTCCGCCACTGTCTATAGTTGTTTATAGCTGTTTATAATAAAGTCATTGAGTGTCCTCTCGTGGCTCTCGCGTGGGTTAACCGGTTTTTAACAACATACAGTAGGCTTGGCATCACTCACACTATTATAAGACTAATGATGTACTCAATAACAAGGCTTGGCAAATGAGTGACATACGAGAAAACATTCCTTTAGGGAGGTGGATGATGAAATGTAAGATGACGCAACAACAGAGATAAAACACATTCAGCAACTTTCACTTTCACTCCGAGAGCGAGAAATTCCACTTTTCCAACCAGCTGTGCATTCGGTCTGCAGAGTGTGTGTTAGATTTATTCACCGGGAGCAGCTTAAAGGTCTGTTTAATGCTCAGTGTGTGGGGCGGTAATGTCTTGCTGGTCCCTGAATCAAACTCACCCATGCGTGAGTCGGAATGAACACCGGAAGAGCTGTGCCCTCCCACCAGCCTACCACTGGAGGAGGAGGAGACATCAACACGTCATGTGGTAACACTGGTGCGGCTGCTATAACTCCCAGCAAAGCTTTCTCCGAAGATCCAAACCAACAGCTCTGTCTGGAGAGAGCAACACATCTGCTGAGACATGCAAAGGTAGGGAGACAAACATCCTCATCTCTTTCTCTCCCTGTCTTATTATTTGGGATTATATCATTTTCTTTCTTCTATGTAGACTAGTGTGAGTGGAACTTGCTGTGTGTGTAGATTTGTGTTGCAATAAAAGTATAAAACTTGATTTATTCAGATCCTTTTTGGAGGCTATAGTGTGCATGTTCTTAAAATTGCTTGGCCCGACCATGTTTTGGATTACAGTGGGCTATGGGTATTTGTCTAAAAAACACTTTACTGTGTGTAAGCTGCAAAGATAGGGAGACAAACATCCTCATCTCTTTCTCTCCCTGTCTTATTATTTAGGATTACATCATTAGGTTTCTTTCTTTTATGTAGACTAGTGTGAAACTTGCTGTGTATGTAGATTTGTGTGGCAATAAAATAAACTTGATTTATTCAGATTCTAAGGAGGCTATGATGTGTCTAGTGTGCATGTTCTTAATATTGCTTGGCCAGACCATGTTTTGGATTGCTATGGGTATTTGTCTAAAAGCTGTGTGTAAGCTGACTGCACTGTGCTGTGTGTTGGGTATTATTTCCTCTCTCTCTGATCTGTCATGTTCCCTTCTCAGCCCTCCCAAGCCTCAGTTTGCCAGCTGGCTCTTAGAGCAAGTGGAGACGGGTCAGTACACGGGCCTGTGCTACGAGGGCCAAAACAAGTTCAGAGTCCCCTGGAAGCACAACTCCAGAAAGGACTGCAACGACGAGGACATTAAAATATTCCGGGTAGGTTGCAATACTAGTGTTATCTATCTGGCACGTGATTAGATAACAATGTTGCTTTGTTGACATCTGTCTGATACAACTGTAGTCATACTGTAATGTAGTTTGAAGTGTGATATTGTGCCACAAACACACTCCTCATAAGCAGTTTCTGAAGAAAATGACTTGGTGCTGAAGTATATGGCAGGTGTTGACAGGGGCAGTTATAGCATGCCAGTAACACCAGTGGTGGCACTTCCACTTCCCTTGACTCAAAGTAGCAATAACGCAGTGTAAGTGGTTAAGGCTGCAGTGGGTAAAAATAGACCAAATATGATTAAAAAAGTTTTTTTTTTATAAAATGGTCATTATATCTTGACAGTAGTGCATGAGACAGGTAATCTGAAAAAAAATTTCCTCCGGTGCTCCTAATGGCATCTTCAAGATTTTGAATACCAGAAGAAAACAACCAATCAGAGCCGAGCTGGAGCCTGCCGTCTCTGAGCAGCTGTCAATCACTCGCAAACTCTGATCAAACGGTCAAACTAGGCAGCGCTAATCAAATATGAATCAATGAATCAATTACTGTAATGCCTATTTCTCGCCCCAAATGTTTTCAGAAACATCTTGTAGTGTACTATTTAGCTGTAAAATGAGACAGTTTGTGACCCTGCAGCCATGTTGAGATCAGTTGAAGAAATACCAAGCACCGCCCACCAGCCAGAGCACAGCCAATAGGAACGCTCTCTCTCTCTGAAATGACCTGTGATTGGTCAAAGTCTCCCGTCACTGGCTAGATTTTTTTAAAGCCTGAAAACAGCCATTGCAGAAGTCTAGTTTTCTCTCAGAGCACTTGAATCACAATATGCTGAAATGTTATTATGGAATTTTTGCCCAATGATGCCAAAAACTTTCTGCCTGCTGATACTTAAAAAGAAATTACAAGTAAAAACCCAGCAATCAAACTTTTCTATAAGAAAACAATGAAAGTAACTGCAGGGAAATTTTGTAATTTGCTGCTATAGAAGCACTCATTGTGGGGAACTTGGAAACCTGAGGTGCTTTCCCTCATGTAATTAATGCATTTATGATGCAAAATCATAATCTGTGTTATTGATCATAATTAAATGTGTTAATTTTTGATGGCAGGACAGCCCCTTTTGTTTACATGTGGACTGTATTTAAACTTCTCTTTTCATGGTTCAGGCCTGGGCAGTAGCAAGTGGCAAAATCAACGACTTCCCCACCGACAAGGCCAGGTGGAAAACCAACTTCCGATGCGCTCTGAACAACCTCTCGGTGCGCTTCAAGATGATAGAAGATAATTCCAAGAACTCTGACGACCCTCATAAAATCTATCAGATCATCAACACTGAGTGTAAGACGAGTAGTCACTTAATAAGCCTTCTACTTCCACCATGTTTTGAAGTTTGAATGCAAATGAATCTGTTATCTTTATCGGCAGACAACTATGAACGTCTGCCAACACAAGACTCCCAGGAGGATTCTGACATGTCTCAAGATATCTACAGCGTCCCCGTAGAGTGCTTCCCCTCCGGAAATGAGGTGCCTGGAGTGCATACTTTCACTTCTCTGTTAAATGGTTTCATATCACAAGTATTTTCTCTGTGGTGTTTGCTTCCTTTCAGTACTTACAGTATTATTAAATTCATGTTTTTGTTCTCCAAACAGCTTAATCTGCTTAACAATTTCATGGCCTTGGAGCTTGGCAACCAGCCATCAGGTAAAGTACAGAGTCTTGTG
The DNA here is from genome assembly GCA_916701655.1 of Sebastiscus albofasciatus. Taxonomy (NCBI): domain Eukaryota; kingdom Metazoa; phylum Chordata; class Actinopteri; order Perciformes; family Sebastidae; genus Sebastiscus; species Sebastiscus albofasciatus. Next base: position 40,712 of record CAKAOI010047587.1, read on the forward strand.
CAAAGGGAACCATAGAAGTCATAAAAGAACACCTTCTCTAGCTGTTTATGATTTTACATGGTGTATAACGAAGGTTGAATGTAGTTTAATCTGCTTTTTATTATTCTTAATAGAGGAGCCACAGTGGGTAGAGGACTATGGTCAGCACAATCCAGCTGTCCCTGGAAGCTATCCCGTAGCAGCCGAGAACCACCCACAGCTTTTATCAGATCAGCCTGCTTACTGTGAGGGTATGTTCAGACCAATAAAATCTAATTGCTTTATTGAAATGAAATGCTAGACTGGGAAAACATGTTTTTTTGATTATATATGTAAATATTTGATCATGTCTTTGTTTTGTTTTTTTGCAGTAAATCCTCCGCAAGTCCCCAGTTCACCTATGCAGCCAAGTATATACGACCTGGAGATCTCCATTCACTACAGGAAGAAAGAAATGTTAAAGACCACATACACCACTGCCCTTCTCCAGCTCCATTACCACCAGGAGGCCCCCGAACTCAACGCCCATCACCTCTGCTTCCCCTCCACTGACGGCCTGCTGGACCAAAAACAGGTGCATGATCACATCAGCTGGACATTACAGTTAAAGAAAAATGCGGCATAAACTACTGAAAAAAAACACAAATTAACAGTTTATCTCACTTTCTTTGGCCAATGGTGTATTATTTATACTGTTTTTTTTTAACTTGACAAACACGGTGAATGCATTTCCTTCCTCATAAAACATATGCTAAAGCCAATTTTTTAAGTATTTTAAATTGTGCATTGTTGGCTATAGCAGCCTTCCTCTTTGCTGCCTTTGCTGGCACATTACTGCTTTTCTTGCCGTGTTACTAGCACGTGTGGATCAGCGGAATAGTGTGAAACCATTTGCAGGGATGTGTATATCATATCACCCACATGTATGTGCACAAGAACCATCAAAACGCGAGACCCACTCATAAAAACATTGCTCCTTAGCGCTACTAGTGGTCAGAAACGCCACGGGGTACCTTTTTAAAGATATGGTTGGTAGTGCTGTTCAAATACATTATACAGGGACATTATAATACGTTATATTAGTTGAAATTCTCATTACATCCCGACAGCAATCAATAAATCAAATGCCCTGACGATACTTAAGAAAAAAATGTGGTATCTTTGACTGTCGCAGGACTGTAATAAGCCCGTCCAATCATTTCATTTGGCCTGAATGCAATGATTGGACGGGCTACCTGCCTACCCACTTGAGCTCATTGCACATCAGCAAGCTGCTAGCTTGACAGCTGTGAGTGCTAACATTAGCCATGTTCATTGTTTACATTCATAATGATAATTTTGGGGGAGTGGCTTTGGAGGGAGGCCTGAAGGGACGGACTGTCAGCGTTGCCGACTTGGTGACTTTCTCTCTAGATTTAGGGTCTTTTGGAGCTAGTGCTGCTAACTACTTTCATTGGAAAAGAGTTGGCAACCCTGTTTTGGGTTTTACGGTTGAATCTTCTATTTAAATCTAGTGTACTCTTGCTGGGGATTTTTTAGGAAAAAAGGACTCACCGTGTGACGTGTTAAATCGAGTGTTAGGTGGAAGTTTCGAAAAAAGTTAAAGATAGAGGAAGAAAGAGGGCTGTAAAAAGTTTGGAGTTTGCTCCTCTATAAGGAACTTTGATCAACACTTCCATCACAGGAGGAAGAAATATCAAATATTTAAGGATTGAATTATTTTCCTTTAAGTTTATATACTGCTGTACATCCTCAATGTGTTAAAGCTTTTTATATATATAAAAGTTTTTCTAATCCCAACTTCCTTTACACCAGGTTGAGTACACCAACCGCATCCTTAACAGCATCCAGAGAGGTCTATTCCTGGAGGTACGGGAAACTGGGATCTATGCCTGGAGGCAGGACAGGTGCCATGTGTTTGCCAGCACCAGTGATCCCAGTGTGGCTCACCCAGACCCAACCAAGCTGCCCCAGAACACCATGGTGGAGCTCCTCAGCTTTGAGAACTATGTGAATGGTACGTGTGGGCTCTTTACTACTTATTACTAATATTATCACGGTTCCATTTTAAGTGAAGCCAGCATCACTTTGCACTGTGAAATAAATGGTTGAACCTGTATCTGTTTCAGAACTGAGGCACTTTAAAGAGAGCAACGGTGCCTCTCCTAACTACACCATCAACATGTGCTTTGGAGAGAGGTTTCCTGATGGAAAACCTTTGGAGAAGAAGCTCATCGTAGTCAAGGTAACCCTCTTTAAGATCTTTCCTGAGCTTCACCTCTCAAAGACATACAGTGTTTGAGATCATTTCCCTTCACTTATGCAGTTATTTTAAAGAGCTGTCTCAATGTGTCACTCTGCCCCTGTAGGTGGTTCCTCTGATCTGTCGATACTTTCACGAGATGGCCCAGATGGAGGGGGCTTCGTCTCTGCACAGCTCCAACGTCAGCCTACAGATCTCACACAACAGCCTTTTCGATCTAATCAACTCTATCTTCAGTCTGCCGATAGTTGAAGAGCCGGCACGAGCTGTTGCGCCTTTTCTACCGCAGATCTGATGTATTATCTCTAACTTGCTCCTAATTGGGACCATTTCTACTACCTGCTGGACCACACCTTGCTTGTACCTAAAGCTTCACTTAAAAATAGCCAAACTGGTGACCTATTGAATGTGTTAGGAGTAGATGAAGCATATTTATGTGCCATTATCAATCAACTGTAACTCCAGCTTTGCATTATCTCCTGTTCACATTAGTCACAAACTGACACTTTATCACTACATAAGTAGAAATGAACTCCTCCACTGTTGGACTGTTACATTACTCAACTCAAAGGCCAATGGCCTCGCCTTGAAATAAACCTTTATATGATTACTGTAAATGTCAAATCATCTTTTAATGAAATGTATTGTTTTTTGATATATGTATGTATTAACCAAATGATGCCTAACATGTTGGGAAATCCTTTCTAACATGTTGACAGTGTTTGGTTTTTGATCACATATTTATGAGCTTGTAAAATGCAAATGGAAGATTTTTTTATGTGTCATGCAGGCATTGACTGCAATGTACTGTATATCCATATTTGTGGTGAATTGTTTTGCACTTTGTTAACCGTTTTTATACTCTGCTGGTCATTTTTGCACTTTTCAAACTAAATAAATCTTACTGGCATTATTTAGATTTCAAATAAACTATCAACTGTAAGCTTGAATGATGTCTCATTTCATCACCACTGTGCTGTAGCGTATGACTCATAAATGCTGGGAAGTAATAGAGAGTATAATAGATCACTTTAAAACCACTTTAGGGTATAATTTATTGATTTCTTAAAGCTAAACCGAGCCTTTTTCCAAAGACAAATGAATCTTTGAAAACGTAAGGTTTGTCCATAATAACCCAAAAAGGAATTAAGACAAAGATCCTATTTTTTTTTTCATTAAAAAAATGACACTGAAAAGAAAATACAAATGGACTACAACGTGGCTGTTTTCAGTCTATAGTGGCTCAGTTTGAAATGTAACACCGGGACATAGGAGGTGATTAGTCGCAGAAAAAAAGTCCCATCCTTATAATTCTCAAAGTATATCCAAACCGAAACATGACACCAGGACAAAATATGAGCAAGTAATGGAATTCAACTGAGACAAAACCCTATTTATCATCAGTGATTTATTATCATTTGTGTTCCCTCTATAGAAACACCTGGCCTGTCTGATCAAGTAAATGCAGAAAAAAGAAAAATACATTCAGATAAACATGAGCACCTGTTTTTGTAGATTCGTCCACTCCTAGTCCTTGGCTTTATGAAGCAGAATTAAACGTGACAACACCGTACAAGGCAAGTCCGACTACCCACCTGATCCGTCTTTACACAAACTACTAGACAACAAAATGCTGGACACGCAGAATTACATTCTCATGAACAATTCTGTTAAAGAAAGCAATGTAGTAAAGGATATCACCAAGAGTAAGGTTTAAGACACAATGTCAAAGCAGTCAGAATGAGGCTGTAATTAAGTACTGCAGGTGAACAATGAACGGATCTTCCCAACTAAAGCGCTCGTGTTTACTTCTATCATACCTACCTTGGAAAACGCTGCAACTTATGAGATGTTCCACTGTTTTTTATGATAATATGGACTATAAATTGAGCTCAAAAAACCTTGATATCATGCCAATAAAATTAGCTTAATATGTACTGATAAACATTAAATACAAAAAGAAAAAAAAACTTGTTAAAATGTTTGCAGATGTGAGAGCATCAGGTAAGACAGTGACAAAATATAGACATTTTTGCAAAATAATGGCTACTGCAACTCAGCCATTGAGTCTGTATTATAACCCTTTTCACTCCAAAATAAAATCTATACTACCTTCTGTGGAGTGGTAGTCTCCATTGTTTAGAAACAGAATGCCCAAAAACAAATTTAATCGTTTTTATTGAGGGGAAATGGTGCGTTTTTTATTATTATTATTTTTACTAGTTAGGCACAAAAACAAAATATTCCCTGGTTTTCTATATTTCAATAACAGGTTGAAAAACGGGTAACGCTGAGATTCAAAAGGAACAAGGTGCCTAAAAAAGAAGAGGCTGTTATCTGAGCTGAGTGACTCTGTTATTCATTTCAAATTGCTGAGCCAGAATTCACCTGTAGAGCGCTGAACTAGATTCAGCTCATTAGACATGGATATTAGACAGATAACAGAGGCTTTCAAAATACAAAAACACAAACTCTATAAACTAGAACCTTTTATGTCAGCCATTCACAACAGGCAACACAGATGAAATGAACATATAAGTGGATATATCAAATCTATATTATTTACAACCAAATCTAAAATTGTTTTATTACTCTACTGATAAAGTTTCTACAAAAATTGCATAACAGTGTTGTTCCTTGATGTGACAAACCTCTTAAATATGCATACTCATATGCATATTTTTATACCTTTTTCTTAACCAAACAAAAAAGTTTTGCCACTGATAAATACCCCTTCACTCCCACAAAACAAAACAAAACAGCCCGCGCTGCATCCTCCCGGTGGAGAAAGCTACCCGATTTATCATGCCACGGGAGGGACTTTGAGATTTGCCTCTTTAAGGCACAACCTCGAGGTCTCCCGTTGAGTTTTCTGAGCTGTACTACACAAAGAGACCAGAGTCTTGGCAGTGACAGTCCAAGCGTAAGACATCAACAGGTGCAGTTCAGGTGATGTTCAGGTGATCAACAAAAAAAAAAGTTTGTCCTGGAAATTCAATTAGATATCAAGCTCGACACCGTAGAAAATGTTCCACCTTGAAGATTTGAGCAAATCTTAGTTAACTGATTAGTTTGTAAGAGAGTTTGAGATCACACCTAGCTGTCAGACACAAAGTAAAACATATGAATATGAAGTGTTTGCAGTGGGTGTGGCTGTCCTTGCCTGTAGTTCACGCCTCCTCATGGGCTATCAGACATTCTCATGGCATCAGTCTCCTTTGTCTGCCCTAAGTCTTCTCCTTTCTTGTGTTTCCTAGCGTGTTTGTATTTGTCCACATATGCCTTGACCAGATTGCCCACCTTCACTGGGTTGATCTCCCCACTCTTGCTGTGGCACACCTGGTGACCAGGAACACAAGACAATTACATATAAATTCCCAGGAAACAACTCATTCAACTGATGACCTGAGAGTTTATTACCATTAGGGCTTTAAGTTATTGGTTGGCGACCAACCTTTCAGTACCTTTCTGCATCATTTTAAACCCACCTTCTGGACGGCTTTGCGTAGAATCTCTTTGTATTCATCCTTGTTGATGTCTCGGTTCTGGTAGAAAGGCTTGATGGCGAGCTTCACCTCTTCTATAGCTCTCTCCTGCATGTGCAGCTTCTTCAAATACTGACGGCAAGAGCAAAACATCACAAATGTCATGACATATTTTCCACAAATATTCTCAAAGTGCTAAGGAGTTATAATATTTATTTAAAACCAAAGAACGTGAGATGTTCACCTGGTCTTTCCTTGACAAATCCCCTTCATCTGCCTCTCCTGGTACACCATCAGATCTAGAGGAGGTACCGAGCGGATCGACAGCATCCCTCTTGGAAGGGTGACTGACAGCTCCACTGATGTCCTGTGAAAGTCAAGGGAAATGATATGGATGATAAGAAAATTCATCCTTCCATCCATTATCTGTAACCGCTTATCCTATTCAAGGTCTAGGGGGCTGGAGCCGATCCCAGCAGCCTATCACAGGGCTGACACATAGAGACAGACCACTAAAGACCACCATTCACACTCACATTCACACTTACGGGCAATTTAGAGTCAATTATTAATCTAACCTGCATGTCTTTGGACTGTGGGAAGAAGCCGGAGAAGCCGGAGAAAACCCACGATAACACGGGGAGAACAATGATAACAAAATGAAAAGATTGCACAAGGATGGAATAAAAGATAAAGGATAGATTAAGTAATTTAGGGCTGCAGCTAATGATTATTTTCTTGATTAATCATTATGTCAATAAAATAGTGAAAAATGCCCATCATGATTTCCCACAATCCATGACGATGCATCTAAATTGCTTTTTTTATTTGACCAAGAGTCCAAAATCTTATACAGACTTGGTAAGGATAAATATGGTGAGGACTTAGATTGGACCATTAAATGTGAAGACAACAGTTTTGATTTCCCCAGAAAGGCTTTTACTTTCGTTTAGTCTGAAAATGCTTCAGTATCAGTTTTAGTTTCAATCACATGACTTCACCCAGACAACACACATCTGCTCCTTCTAGGTAAACACTGCCACTTTCTGGTCATTTCATCACATTACACACTTGATGTCTGAAAATACATAGTTGTTTGGAATAATAGGTTAACTCTGCGGTAACAAGTGACTTGGTCCTACCTGACTGGTTGTCTGAACTGTTGAAGGGGGTCTGCGAGCTCCTTCCTGCTTCAGCTTCAGTTTATAAAGTGACAGCTCTGTGCAAGAAAGAAATCAGAAAGCATTTAGCTCAGAGCCAGATACAAAATCGAGTTTTGATCTTTGCCACTTTTAAGTGTTGTGTTTAAGAAACAAATAAAAATAAATAGGCAATTGTATGTGAAACTTGATCTACAATCACTTTTTATATCTTATTTGTTTTGTCAGCAAACAAAAACTGGTGTGGAGCATGAATCCAGCAGCTACACTTACTGCTTGCTGATTTCTCTGGTTGAGGCCCCTCAGGCTCCTGTATATTCCAGGTGACCCTCTTCACCTGAGTCTTGGATTTCGCTCCCACCACAGTCGACACCTGTTCATTCTTCTCCTCTTCTGCTTCCTCCTCTTGTTTGACAGATGCAGCGCTTTCCTCCGTGCGCTCCGATTTTACATAGTCCAGGTTGTCTAGCATCACATCAACATTAAAGTCATCATCAGAGTCCGAGGGTTGCTGAACTTCCTGCTTCACTTCCTGCTTCACCGGGACAGTCGACCCAACGGCGTCTGGTTGTTCTCTGGAGGCCATCACCTCTGGCTGAGACTGAGAGACTGTGTCCTGGAGACCGTGTGCTGTAACAGGTGTGGTCAATGTAGAAAATGAGGTGGCAGGGGATAGGTGGCATGATTCTGGGGAACTTGGCTCGGCTTTAATTACTGGGAATTCACAAGTCTCAGTGCTGACTTCACAAGTCTCAGTCTTGATTTCACACGGCTCGGTCTTGATTTCAAACCTCTCAGTCTTGACGGGTTCTTCTTTGTTTCCCTCCTCATCTATGCTTTTGGTTACCATCAAAGCACAAATGTCAGTTTCTTCTTTCTTAATTGGTTTAGTAAGAGAAAAAGAATCTTCAAACATATCAAGAGATGGTCGTTTTTCTTTCTTAATTTCTTTTCCAACCTTCACCTCTTTCATCATTTCTGCTTTTGTGGCCTGTTCGTCTGCTCTGAGGTCTTTCCCTTTCTTTTTATCTTTAGAGATGTCAGTAGAGGAGGGAGTTTTCTGTTTTTTCACTGTGACAGCTTTTTCCTCTTTGAGGGAGCTTCGAACGATAGCCTTCTCTTTTTTCTTGCCCTCTAACTGTTTTGAGTCTTTAGAGGACGAAACACAGGACCCTGACGTTTTCTGAGAACTCTTGGATGAAGATCCTTCTTCTTTCCTTTTCTCTCTTGAGCTGGACCGAGACCTGCGTCTCTTCTTCTCTTTTGACTGTGACTCCACCTTGTCTCTGGAAGAGAGAGAGGGTTGTTGCGGGCGTGCTGGGTCTTTCCTCTTTTCCCTGGATCTGGATCGTGATTTTGAGTGAGATCGACCACGTTTATGGTCCTTCGATATAGATCTGGACCTGGATCGTGATTTTGAGCGAGATCGACCACGTTTAGGGTCCTTCGATCTAGATCTGGAACGTGATTTTGAGCGAGACCGACCGTGTCTCTTGTCCTTAGACACCCGTCTTCTATCACAGTCTCGCTCTCTGCCATCGTTTCTCTCCTTGCTCATTTGTTTATGCTTCTTCCTTGTTGAACGCTCTATGCTGCTAGAGCTGGAACCAGACCTGAAATCAGTAATGAGAGACACAGTCTCATTAATATAGAACAATCGTAATGTTGTGTTAATATTCATATTAATATTATTGTGTACTTTTGTATTTCGATGATTTGGCAACATTGTTTATTGGAAACTTTCATGCTAATAAAGCCACTTTGAATTTAATTGAAAAAACCCTTAACTTAAGAAAACCAAAGTTAACCAAATAGTTGATACCAGGAATATTCGGCAAAGTATTACATATTTACCTAGATCGCCTCCTGTCTTTGGATCGGGATCGGGACCGGGACCGGGACCGCTGTCTCTTTCTGCGAGTCCTATCGGGGGAATGGGACTGAGAGCTTTCTGAGGTTGAGTGTGCCTTCCTCCTCTCTCTGGACCTTGACCGCCTGGAACTCCTTTCTCCTTTGTCCTTCTCCTTTTCTTTCTGTCGGCCTCCATCGCCTGAGGCATGATGGTCTCCTCTCCTGCCTCTGTCAGTCTCTGGACTGCTAGAGCGTCTCTCCTTCGAAGCTTGGAGGGTCTTCTTCTTATGGCCTGAATCTCTCGACTTGGGAGATGATTTGGAATCCGATTTACTTTCTGGCTTGTGTTTCTTCTTGGTGGGAGCAGAGCTAGATGCCGATGAATCGTTTTTACAGTCAGGTGGAGCTCCAACACTCTCTCCACTCTCCTCCCCTAGTGTCTCTCTCTCAGTCTTTATAAGATCCAGGCTGTGTTGAAGAGGTGGTGTGGTGTCTGCTGTCTCTGACTTCAAACTTTTTGCACTGTGACCAAACCTTTCAGCTTCCCCTACATCATCTAACCCTGGCTCTTTCTTAACTTTAGTGGAAAGTAATGATGTTTGTTTCTCAGTCTTAATGTTTGATAATCGAGATTCTTTTTCTACCTTGACGTATTCCTCTAAGAATCTGAGCTCCCGTGATGTGGTTTCCTGAACACTAGCTCTCCTTGGTTCTTCTTGGGAGACCTCGGTCTCCTGTGTTTCAGTTTTCACAGGAACCAGGTCCTGCTTCCTTTGCACTGAACCCTTCTTGTTTCCTAAACTAGGAGCCTTCTCCTCACGTGTGGTGAGTCGGGAGCTACCGTCCAGGCTCTCATCATCCGAGCTGCTCGAGTCTGACAGAGTGGGATCAAAAGGGTCGTAGATAGTATCACTCTCTTGTTCCTTATTGGCCGACGTACGTGATGCCAGGAGCATCTGTTTGTCCCTGTGCAGCTGTCTCTTTTTTGCGTCATCTTCCTTTTCTCTCCGGGGTGCCGGCGTACTGCCTCCAGCAGCAGCAGCAGGAGAAGATGACGAGTTGCTTAGCCGCCTTGACTGCCAGGAGTTCCCACTGGTGTTAATGCGGAAGCTCACCGATGATGAAGATGAGGAAGAAGAGGAATAACGTGGATGGCTGGCAGAAGAGCCAGTGGAGGAGGAAGAGGATGAGAATGAGTTGGAGAAGGCTGAGGACGAGCCGGCTCTGTCAGGCCTCTGCGCCTGACCGTCAGTCCTGCCCTTCTGCTGGTCGACACTTTGCTGCCTTCCCTTATCCCCAGCGAGGCTGTTCATGCCTGTATCTGGCACGCCGTAACCATTACTACTAGAATTACTACTATTTCCCCTACCACTACTACTGCTGCCACTGCTGCCACCTTGACTAGCACCATCATTTGGAACACCACTGCTCTCCCTTTTTATTTTTGGTATCCTAGGAAGCACTGACACATCTACCCACATGGGCTTTAGATCAGCTTTTTTAGGTTGGGACTGTGATGAGGCCACTCCCTTGCTTTTGGAGCTGGAGTCTACGGTGGATGAGGAGGGGCTGGGGGAACTAACTCCATTGGTTCTCCAGTGAGCAGGAGGGTGCGTCGCAGGTCTGATTGGACGAGGTGGCTGCAAACTTGGATGACCTCGCGGTGGTAAATCAGAATGGGTAGATGGTCGGGTGTGGCTGGCTGAGGAGGGCATGTAGGGGGGTAAGTGAGAGGAGCTCTGGGAGAAAGGTCTGTTCATGGAGCTATGGGAGGACCCCGGTAGGTCTCCGCTGTAGTGGAGGGACGGAGAACTGTCTCCTGGGTTGGGTGACATCACTGGACTGATCTGGGTGCTGGTTTCTCCTGAGCTACTATTGCTATTGCTGCAACCTGGGTTTAACCCAGATGGCATCACTGCAACACAAACAATTTGCAAAAGATTAACACACATAAAGAGTGGAAAGTTATTTTGCTTTGCTCGGCAGATTGCACCGACTTAAACATTGTACACAGAACACAATAATAAATCAGAGTAACACATTCCAGTGTTGGGGAAAACCAGAAAATGGGAACAGCAACAGGCTCAGTCAGTCATAATCAGCTGAGAATGAGTGAGGAATAACTCACTGCACACGTGGGAGAACACAGGCAGCACTGCTGGCATCTTTTGTCACCAGATTGAGTTTTAGTTTAAAGCTTGGTATTCACCAACTGTACATGCATTTTCATAAAGCACTCGGGTTGAAGCTAATTTGAAGTTGTTTGATATTCAAACGCTGGACTTGATGGGCTCTATTTGAATAACATCAATCATTTTGAGGTAAGATTAAGTCAGATGTCTTATCCTCTGTCTGCCTCTCTTAACCACCAAGTGTCTAAAATCAAACAGCTACAAAACATTTAATTAAATCTCACAGTTTAGACTTTGTGTTCAACAATATGCCACACACACACTTACTTGGCTTTGTAGCTTTAAGGGAACCATCTCGATTAATAACGACATCAGAGCTGTCCATCAAGAGGACGCTCTGTCCCGATAGGATACTGCCCAGGAGGTCGGGCACAGGAGCCGCCTCTACGACACCCCCTGACTGGGGCACATCCATTCCTCTCCTGGTATAGCAAAGCAAATCTTAATTAGATCTCAACCTTATTTATTTAGTATCCATCAAGCTAGACAACGTCTTGATCACAAAGACAGAGACAGCTAAGACACCTCACATATCACATAAGCAATCATGAGGTGTAACATGATGCACATTAGTAGTGTTTGGAATTGTTGTTTAATCATTTCTGTTTTTTAATCTGCTCATCATTTTCGGTTATTAGCAAAACTGATTACGGATTTTTTTATTTTCCCAAGAAAGGAAAACCCCAAATATGTCGAAAGCGAATACCACCTGTATTTTCAGCAGATTTAGACTGACATAAACAGTAATTTGTCATAAAAAGCAAGGTACATTGTCACCAATATTCTCTATCATGCACATGTTCACCGTTTACAATTGTTTCACCCAACCAGCTGATTTCTGGGTCATTATAACTAGAATTGAGGACATTTAAAACCCTGCATTCTTACATCATACTACATTAAATTCTTGGTCATGTTAGGGATTGATAAGCAGAAATATGTTACTTAGTTAGCTATAAATATGGAAAGCTCCAAATCAGAACCTGTTCTGGATAACCAACCCTAAACTTCATGGCAAAAAGGGGATGTTACCTGGAAAGGCCTGCAGTGACTGGTCGAGCTACCGGCTGGTGAGAGCGAAGCGCAGAACGAGAGATCCCTCGTCGCTTTGCCTCCAACAGAGACGTAACGCGGGCCTGCTGCTCTTCCTCCTCACTGGTCAAATTAAAACCGCAAGACACAATTTGCTTAATAATTAACACATTTAGCTCAGCTAAATACAAAAACATAAACAGTGACATATACACAGGGTTGGGAGGGTTACTTTAACAATTTAATCTGATATAATTACTAATTACCTGTTAAAAAAAAATGTAATTAGTAACCTAATCCAAGTATCCCAATATAAAAAGTAATGTAATCTGATTACTTTCTGTTACTTTTGGATCATCTCAATATCAAACATGCAAATAAAGAGAAAAGAAAAATGATATTGTATGTAAAGCGTAAAAGGGAAACAACAACAACACAGTACAGTACAGTTGTGCCTACCAGCTGTGAAAATGCATTTGGCACATTAGTGTTGCCAGATTTTAACTTGGAGCAGCAGCAGTAGGCTACCCATATACATTTAATTAACCTACATGCATATTTCCCTTTTGTTTGTTCTGTATTATGTTTGCTAAGAAAGTTGAAGCGGTTCGCTCGTTTCCTACGAAGCCTTTTCACGTTGGGATGCCTCTTGGCAAAAAGAATAATCTTGATTCACTAGAAAGTGCTCTAACCATCCTGCTTGTGATAACCTGCACTGTACTGTGATGATGTTGTTCCCCATTTCTGCTTTATATACAAAAAATAATGGTGAAATGTCCACCCAGTGAAAGCATTTTTTCTTACCGTTCCACAAATGGATCCAGGTCAAATGGATCTCCATAGATGGAGAGGGATGCTGCACCTATGTCAGCGCGCATGTTGCTTAGCGTGTGCTCTGCTGGCCGATATACTGTAGGAAGCGAAGAGCTCTTCTTGTCTTTTACAATTCTGAGATTATTAGCAATACGGCTTCGAGGAGTGGCAGTCTTTTTCAACATCTAGTGGGAAAACATAGGTATATAGTTTAATCTAGAAAGAAAAGCATCTTACAAGAGGAATAAAAAAATAAAAATAATTACAGCCGTAAGCGGCAGTTCAGGGTTCTAGCCTTTTTCGCTCGAGGTGCTCTCGTGGACATGGCTTGCAAGCTTCGAGCTCATGGGCCAAAAGTTGTTGACTTATTATTACTCACGTGTTGCTGAACACACACATAACTGGATGGCTGATAGTGGACAACTCTGTATGATGAAAAGCCTCCGTGTGTTTTCATCTCTCCTCTTCACCACTAACTAAAAACGAAACTTAGCGGTGCGTTCACTGTCACCTCGAGAATCAGTCATCCAATCATCTATTGACAACGTGGCACTTTTCCGCCAAAATTAACTAAATTGGTTTTATTTCTGGAAGCGCCCCCTAGTGGTCGATTTGAATGAAACTTTCAGGGCATGTTTCAGGTACTCCTGTGAACATATGCTGCAAGTTTGGAGATGATGGGTCAAAGGCTTGTGAAGTTACGTCTATTGATGTGCTGAGCCCCGCCCACTTAAAGTGAATTGGTCAATATATTCACAACGCATTGACATATCAATAAGCTTTTGATAACTTTTGATAATCATGGTCCAATAATGATCCACTTAAAGTTTGGTAGCAATCAGACATAGAGTTTAGGAGGAGATGTCAAAAATGTGTTTTTCAAACTATTCAAAATGGAGGATAATCTAGTAGGCGGACTTTAGTGGTCCAAGAGACTTTTTTGTAGAGCACATTCAGCAGCACATCTGTGTCAAATTTCAATTCAATCAGACTTATGGTGTGAGGGGGCTGGCCTTGAAAAATGTTGTAGCGCCACCATGTGGCCAATTGGGATCATATTTTATATGAAGAATTATGACATCATATACAGTTATGGTACAAAGTTTCATGCCTCTAGCTCGTTCCAGCTCACAGCAAAATGAGAAAAGGCATAATTTAGCATATAATGTTAAATAGGCCACGCCCACATGCACAGATCAATACGACACTTCAGATCTTGGTTGATACTTGCCCCAAGAGTATGTGCACCAAATTTGATGAAATTCTGTCCACTGGATCTTGAGGTACAAGTTTTTGATATTTTTGGCGCCCCCTATGGGTCGAGCATAAAATGCTTTAGTACGCATCTTCCCAAACACGTACTGAAGATATCTACCAAGATTTATGATGATTGAACTAACGGTCAATGAATTATGGCTAATTTCCTGATAAGCCCCTCCCATTGAAAAGTTTGTTGGTCAACAGTTTAAAAACACAAAGAGATATCAACACGCTTTTGACAAATTTTGATAAGCTTAGTCCAGTAATGATTCTTTGAAAATTTGGTAGAAATCGAACGTACAGTTTAGGAGGAGATGTCAAAAATGTGTTTTTCAAAAAATCCAATATGGCGGAAAATCTAGTTAGGCGGACTTTAGTGGTCCCAGAGGCTTTTTTGTAGATCACACGGAGCTGGATATGTGTGTCAAATTTCAAGTCAATCGGACTTACGGTTTTAGGGGCGTGGCCTTTCCAAAATCGCGTTTTTGGGCGTTAATTACAGCGCCACCATGTGGTCGATTGGGGTCATAGTTCTTGAGAAGCACATGCACATCATTTCCAGTTATTGTACAAAGTTTCATGTTTCTAGCTCATTCCATCTCACGGCAATCTGCGCCGCTGCGGCAGACAACAAATGGTAATAATAATAATAATAATAATAATAATAATAAATTCACGCAAACTCAATAGGGTTCTGCCCCTTCGGGGCTAGAACCCTAATAATAATAATAAATTCACACAAACTCAATAGGGTTCTGCCCCTTCGGGGCTAGAACCCTAATTATGAACCTAAAAATGAGCACGATATGGGACCTTTAATTTATGTTTTTTTAGTGCATATACCTGTAGAAACTCGCAAAAGCACTTGTTGCACTTGCAACATGGAGGAAGTAGTATCAGAGTATGTAAGTGTGTTAAGGTCACTGAGACAGAAGTAAACAGGTAAGTGTTGTCTATCCACTCTCCACACAATTACATTTACATGCAGCTCTTTTGGTTTCCTCCTGAGGCTTGAATAAATTATATATTGAGTAATACTGTACGGGATGCAAAAAACTACTGTACCCTTCAAGGACTAGACAACAGCTCCCTCAATATGCATGCTTGCAGAACAATATGCATGCTCACCTTTGCATGATGTATCCTAATGAAAATGTTTCAGTGAGTGAATAGGTGAGTCACACAGGAAGTTGTGTGTGTCGGGAATACCTCAAATGCTCTGTTACCTGAAACTGTGTAGAAGGGTTATTAATAGTAGTTTTACAGGTAGTAGTGGTAGACGTACTAGTAGTAGCAAAGCAATGATGATAGACATGGGTGTCTTTCGTTCCCCTGCTTGAAACAAGACAATAAGCAGCCATAATACTATAGTGTAGTATTAGCAGCCGCATTAGCAGAAACACTAGGAGGTAATACCAGGACACAGCTATATTTAGCAGCTCACAGACAATCTGTCAGTTTGTTGTTAATGTTCCTGAGGATACAGTTTTACCTGAGAACACCTGGTGCCACATGTCTCTATCCTCTCCAGTCCTGTGCTTTCTGCTGCAGCTCCATTCAGACCCAAATAATAGTGAGACATCAGCAGGGCGATCCACAGGACCATTTTCACTCGCCAGCACTAACACACAGACTTCTTCTTCTTCCCTGCTTCTCTGGGTCCTGTAATATGTTTCTTCTTCTTCTTCTTCTTCTTCTTCTTCTTCTTGATATTCGTCTTCTTCTCTCCTTTCCCGCCTGGTGCTGAGTGTCAGGGTCAGATGAGGCTTAGCCTGGTGTGACAGGTAGCTGGATGGTGAGGAGGTCCTCCTGAGTGTGAGGATACCCAGAGTGTGGTGTACTGGGGCAGAGCCAAGCACACAGTGCCAGACACACGCTGCTGAAAAGGTATTTAAATGAGTGGAGGCGGGGCCTCAGGGTGGTGAGACACAAACATTGGGACTTTTCCTCTTCATTCTTCTAATCAACATTCTCAATAAGGTTTTGGTTTTATTCACACACTGCACCCACATCCCTTCTTCATATCATTTATAACTGGCACTAATGACACGCTTTAAAATTTTCTATTTGACTGGCGCATTGAACTGTAACTAAGTGGCAATGGTACTATCCCTGCCACCGCCACACCCACCCGACACACCCACAGACAAACAGTAACAGAAAGTCTGTATCAGCATTTACTGGAAATGGGCAAAATTTCACGATTGCTTCAATTCATACTTTAAACTTTAATTTCAGACACCATGGTGATGATGCATTTTTACCCTGAAAGAAAACAGAAAACATCAATCCTACTGTTCAATCTGGTTCAAGTCAAAGATGGTGACGACGATACGAGCATGATGTTTTTTATGTTGTGTTCACACCTGTGCAACTTTTTTGAAAACCACAGGACACGGTACGAGTGCAGAAACATAATTGCTGGTTTTGAGAATCAGAAGGAAAAATTGGGAAAGAGCTTTGGTTGCTTAAAAGTTCATGAGCGGGTCATGTTTCTGTGGAACAAAAATGCTTCACACCCGAGGTATTTAATTCCCTCACAATAAAAAAACTTCCTTTATGGGCAAAGCAGCTGGAAGGACAATCTTAAACTGCACATTTTGAGGAGTTTGTACATCTTTTTAAAAAAGATTAATACAGTCTTTAACTTGCAATTGCTTTTGCTGTTTTTCTGGCTACTTGGGAGCCAGCGGTGAGCACAATGCTGACATATTATAACAGTTTAATTCAATATGACAAACTTGTTAGCAAACAGTTCCTTATTTACACATCCAGATTAGAAACATGTATGTTGCCACCTTGGCGAAGTCCAATATTTACTCTCCTTTTTAGCTTTCAACTAACTCCTGAGGGAAATATATGGCTCTTTAGCAGGTAAATGCTCCGCTATGTTAACCAGCTTGTTGCTAACTGTGTCCGTCTGCTGTTTGATGTAGAACAAGTAGCGTATTGTGGGTTTTCAGAGCTTTTTTTGCTAAAAATGTAAACCCAAACTCTTTCACATAATACACTCATTTGACCCATTGTTATTATTAAAAAGTATACATTATAGGTGCTTTAAATTAATCACCCAGTGTCTTTAAAATATAGAAACATCAATTGTTAAAGTTTTATATATCTTTTTATACTGCGCATCACCTCTTTCTTTTCCATTCTTCATATTACACTTCTATTTCTCTCTGATACTGAGTAACAGGCAGCACTGAAGCACGTCAAGCATGAACAGCACGTCCTTCTCCTTTTCTTACATTCATAGGAACTATGTGTACTGCCGGGGGCAGCATATCAGTCACCACAAAACAACTAAAAGGAGCGTCTTGAGGCAATATGTGAACTTCCCACCACTCTAATGCTCGGAATGACAAGAAATTACCATTTGACTTCCAAGCATTGACAAAGTAAGCTCAGGCTTTTTGACAATCTTGATGGAGATTAATTGCTGGTTGACAGAGAGACATACTAAAAGTCTGTGTGGCATGTGTCAACAGCGACCCTGCAGTACCAGCGCGAGAGCAACAGCTTCACTTGCGTTTTACTGTCAGACGCTGCACTTCTTTTAAATGCAGTGTTGTGCAACGTCAAAAGCAAGACCATAAAAGAGTTCAGGCACAGGTGAGCTGAGCCAACAAGCTCAATTACAGTCCAAACAAAAGTGATTCTTGAAATTCACGGCCTTAAAAACAGATTTTATCTTTTCGCACCGTAAGTAGACAAGGTAGGATACGCCGTCAAAAACAAACAAAACCAAAAATCATGTTGTGACCCAGTTATACGTTCTAACAGTAGTGAGTTAGAAAACAGCTGTTCCGATTGTTGTGCCTAACCACAGAGACACACCCAACACATGCCTGACTTCAATCAATGACACACAAACAAGCAGGTGCAACTAAAGAAGCAAATAATATGCTAGCAACTTGTATCTGGTATTTAGCCCAGCTTGTGACTCTTTTGAGCTTCCTCAATGAAAATGTTGAAGTCAAAGATATGACCAAGACCTGGAGAGAAGATCAGTGAGAGAGCTACTGTATCAGTATAAGACCTATTTATTATTACTGTTTCACAGAAGAGCACTAGAATATGGTTTGAAGCAATTCCTAGTAAACACTGTAAAAAATTCGTTGGGTTATAATCACTAGGTCAAACCTGTTCTACTTCTGTGTAATGGCTCCATCTACTGGGATTCAGAGTGTATTACAATACCTGCCGTTTGCTCTCGGTTTCTATTAAAGCTAAAATAGGTGAGACTGGAGCAAATATGATTAATAAAAAGTTATATTTAGAAAATGGTTGCTATACCCTGACAGTAGTACATGAAACAAGTAACCTGAAAAAAATCATATTCCTCTGTGTCCTCTGGATTCTTCTGGTGTCCTCCAGTGCTCCTAACGGCATCTGCAAGACCGGAGGAAAACAAGCAGTCAGAGCTGATCTGAGGTCTGCTGTCCAGCTGCCGTCTATGACAGCCAGCTGTCATCACTCGCAAACTCCGACCAAACGGTCAAACTAGGCAGCGCTGATCAAATATGAATCAATATTCTGTTACGTTAATGTCTATTTCTCTCCTCACATGATCTCAGAATCATCTTGTAGTACATGGTTTAGCCATAAAATGAGAATATTTTTGATGCCGCCGCCATGATGAGATCTGTTGAAGGAACACCAAGTATTGGTCACATAGCCGGTGCACAGCCAATAGGAACACTCTCTCTTTGAAATGACCTGTGATTGGTCAAAGTCTCCCATCACGGCTAGATGTTCTAAAGCCTGAAAACAGAGCTATGAGGAGGAGCAGAAGTCTAGTTTTCTCTCAGAACACTTGAATTACAATAGGCTGGAAGTATATGAAATATACTGCCTGCTGCCACTTTGAGGCTACAACTAATGATTATTTTTATTATCGATTAATCTGCCGATTATTTTCTCGATAAATCTATTAATCGTTTGGTCTGTAAAATGTCAGAAAATAGTGAAAAATGTCCATCCCAGTTTCTCAAAGTTCAAGGTGGTCTTAAAATGTCTTGTTTGTCAGTTCAAAACCCCAAAATATTCAGTTTAATATGTTATAAAACAGAGAAATGCAGGAAATCTTCATATTTGAGAAGCCAAAAACAACATTTTCTGACATTTTTGCTTGAAAAATTCCTTTAAAGATTTATCGATTATCAAAATAGTTAGTGATTACTTCAATCTCACAATAAATGAAACAACATGGGTAGAAATATGGCAATTAGTGAAGGAATTTTCCTTATGCAATATGCAGAGAGACTCAATGTAGGATATTGCATTGTTTACAGATCCCCCCAGCTTAGGCACAGGATGAATCTAAGTTTGATAGAAATGATCTCAAAATTTCAAGTGGAGGTGGGACGCTCTAGGCACTGTATGTGGTCATGTATCCATATTGAGGAGTATGGGATCAAATTATTGGTAAACTTAACTTGGTTTTTAATGTCCACCTTGACATTGAACCTCGGGTGGTACTTCTCGGTTTACCCGGTCCTTGTATTAAAGGCTTTCATAAAAGAAGGCTATTCAGTATTGTTACGTTTACTGCCCGGAAAAATATATTGCGCTATACATAGTGCTACACCGGGCCCAGGTGTAACTCATCTTCTCATGATGACCCCGCCTCCACCAGAGCTTGCAAGAAACAAGAGACCAGCGAGCCAACACACACCTAGTGGTGGGGTGGGGGTCGTCACAATACTAATAAATAATAATATTTAGAAATAAAAGTCTAAACTAGTTTATATTAAATCTGTTTATTAACACCAAACATTAAGACACATGCACTACAGAATAAATACATACTGATATCTAATAATATTTAAAAATAAAAGTCTAAACAAGTTTATATTAAATCTGCTTATTATCACCAATCATTAAGACACATGCACTACAGAATAAATACATACTAATATATAATAATATTTAAAAAATAAAAGTCTAAACTAGTTTATATTAAATCTGCTTATTAACACCAAACATTAAGACACACAAAGACAGAAACTGTAAACCCGTTTCTTTAAGCTACAGTCTGCACAACAGAATAAATACATACTAATAAAGTATGACGATGTCTTCTACGACATCTACTGCAGTAAAACGTTAAATATACACTTCTCGGTCACTGCCAAAGACATCAAGAACACCCAGCAAGCATGCTGACGCTGCGGGAACCAATGCACGGGCATCGATCACAGGGACGTCCCACACCAACATACATGGACGTACTGAGGAGAGATGCTGGACAGTGCTGGCGAGCTAGCCAGATGTATGGAGGACTGAGACAGCTGGAAGCTCCACTTGAAAGCCCGTCTAAGGACGACCCAATGATATCAATTCCGATAGTTGTATTATCACTCTTTCCATCCACCACTATTGGTTTTGTGTTATCAGTCCTACTTGTATTAGCTATTACAGCTGCTAGGCTAATATTGTGGCTGCTTCTCTCTCTCTCTTTCTCTTTCCCTCTCTCTCTCTCTCTCTCTCTCTCTCTTTATCTATCTATCTATCCCCCCAGCCGGTCTTGGCAGATGGTCGCCCGCCCTGCGCCCGGTTCTGCTCCAGGTTTCTTCCCAGTAATCGGGGAGTTTTTCCTGGCCACAGTGCGCTTGGTGGATACTGTTGGGTCTCTAAACTATGGTGTACGGTCATAGACCTGCTCTATATATAAAGCGTCTTGAGATAATTTCTGTTGTGATTTGACGCTATACAAACATAAATTGAAAAATTTAATTAAATATCTGGTCTGTAGCCTGCTTTCATTTCTTATTGTAATTTCAGATTTGAGAAGAAGGCACTATGGGATGTGTTTATTACGTTGTTACAGATTTTGCTTCTATTGTTGTGTAAAATATATGTTTAATTAAAACAAAGATCAGTAGATTATATATATAGAATAATATCCAGTGTTCTTCAGGTTCCTCCCCTTCTTCCTCTCAACACGGAAACTTAGTTTCATTTTCAGGAGAACAAAAACACTTACCACCTAAACAATCTCTAAATCCGAAATAACTTTATTAACTAACTAATTAACTAACTGACTAGCTAAATGAATTAACTGACTGACTGACTGCAAACTAACTAATTTACAATGAAGCAGACACAGACATAACATTGTGCAAATGTTAAAATTAAATATAGGCTAATAGACTAAACTAGACTGGTAAACTGGTGGCCAGTAATGATAAATGTCGTTCATGTTATTATTACTCTATTCTATTCTTTTCTATTGCAGAATAATCTCAAGACACTGGCCGGCACACGTCAACAACGTCCGCAACTCTCCATTCCTATATTACCCACACTCTATTGTTTTTGTGTCTTATTGTACAGTTTCATTAAATACATGATTTTGAAGTTAAGGTCAGGGTTAAGGTAGATAGATAGATAGATAGATAGATAGATAGATAGATAGATAGATAGATAGATAGATAGATAGATAGATAGATAGATAGATAGATAGATATGGAAGTTTGTAATGGACTTTATTAGTTGTAATGCACAGAATCCAATCCACAAATGTGTACCATGATTTTCAAATATTTCACTATCCACAAACATATATTTTTGTATCTGAGTTGTGTAAAGTCACATCCACAAAAATAAAGGGTGATTTGCAAATCTGCATAACTTACTCTGTAAACATGTATTTTAAGGTTTACATGTAAAATGATATATAGGCATTTGTGCGTCCATTTCTACACATGGAATGGTATTTGCGCATTTGCAGATCGCTTCCTGTGGATTTATGGGCCACATGACATTTATAACTTTCCTGCTGTTTGCTTACAGAATTTTGTCCAATTTGTACCACAGCAGATCTGTAGATAATAGTTGTAATCCACAGAAGACAATTCACAAATATATACCATGATCTACAAATATTTCACTACCCACAAATGTATTTTTGTATTTGTGTTGTGTAAAGTCACATGAAGTTGAAAAGCTCCACAATCACCCATGGGTGTAGCTCACTGGAGAGCCAGCCAGAGAGCAGCATATTGGAGAGGGAAGAGGAGAGAGGAGAGGAGAGAGAAGAGGAGAGAGAAGAGGAGAGAGAAGAAGAGAGGAGAGAGGAGAGAGAAGAGGAGACTTTGACTTTTGATGTTCTTTAATTAAACATCGCACTTAAAACCCACAAGTTCAAGAAAACCTAGGGGGGGGAAAGATTGAAAAAATACACACCTAAAAACAGCCCAACTCATACACCCATCCACAAAACCACCTTCACTCACACACTCACACATCCACACACCCAGAGCCTCCCACCATCCCAACCCACTAGATTCACACCAAACACACAGAACCGTTCTGTTCACCATTAGACAGAACCCCAGTCCACCTACCAAACATAAAACATTACACAATTCAATACACCATAAACCGTAGCGGGCAGTTTCCCACCGTGTGAACCAGCAGCTCGTACCAGTTCACATACATATAGTCAACCCTCCCCCCCAACAGTACACACTGCCCCTTCTACCCCTCACACACTCTGAAACCCCACGATGTCATTGACCAGCGTGTAGTATGCATATTCTGCTCTAAGGCGCGCAGAGACCAGCCCCCTGAACAACATCACTGGGTCAACAGGCCCACTCCCCTTCACCTGGTTCCTCCTCAAATGCATACTGCGTTCCTCAGTAATATGTAGTAAGCGGTTTCGAATACAGCCCAAAAGGACATCCTCCCATCTATAGGCTACGTAGCACATGCCGTCACACACTGATTCTTCACTGGTCTGGAAACAGCAGGTGAAGTCACTGACAGCAGGTCAGTGGACATGCAGCCTACCTGGGCTCATCATTTAGTTTAGGTTCAGAGAGATTTTGTTTGTGAGGAATGAATGAATAGCAGCAGTAGATGCTGTTAACCTGCATGGATATGATATAGGACATGTATGGATGGATTTCACAATGACTGTTAATTCTTGTTTTTCTAAGGATTATTATTATTAGGGCCCGAGCACGAAAGTGCCAGGACCCAACGGTGTCCTGGCACGAAGTGCAAGGAAACCTCTTGTTTTTCTAAGTATTATTATTATTAGGGCCCGAGCACGAAAGTGCCAGGACCCAACGGTGTCCTGGCACGAAGTGCAAGGAAACCTCTTGTTTTTC
>CAKAOI010047589.1:0-43646 GCA_916701655.1 Sebastiscus albofasciatus
ATGTCTAAAAAAAAAAATTGAAAAATAAAGTTTGAAAAATGCTGGAAAAAAAGACTGAAAAATGTCTGAAATTTTTTTTTTGAAAAATGTTGGGAAAAAAAAGTCTGAAAAATGTCCGTAAAAAAAAGTTTGAAAAATGTTGGAAAAAAAGTCTGAAAAATGTCTGAAAATAAAATCTGAAAAATAAAGTTTCAAAAAAATGTCCCAAAAAAAGTCTGAAAAAATGTCTGAGAAAAAAGTTTGAAAAATGCTGGAAAAAAAGACTCTGAAAAATGTCTGAAAAAAAAGTTTGAAAAAAGTTTGAAAAAAGAAATTCTGAAAAATGTTGGGAAAAAAAAGTTGGAAAAATGTTGGAAAATAAAGTCTAAACAATGTCTGAAAAAAAAGTCTGAAAAATATTTGAAAAAAAAGTTGGAAAAATGTTGGAAAAAAAAGTCTGAAAAATGTTGGAAATTAAAGTTTAACAATGAAAAAGGTAAAAATAAATAAATAAATAAAAGTCTAAAAAATGTCTGAAAAAAAAGTTTGAAAAATTCTGGAAAAATGTCCGTAAAAAAAAAAAGTCTGAAAAATGTTGGAAAAAGAAAAGTTGGAAAAATGTTGGAAAATAAAGCCTAAACAATGTCTGAGAAAAAAGTTTGAAAAATGTTGGAAAACGAAAGTCTGAAAAAATATCCGTAAAAAAAGTCTGAAAAATGTCTGAGAAAAAAGTCTGAAAAATAAAGTTTGAAAAATGTCCCAAAAAAAGTCTGAAAAAATGTCTGAGAAAAAAGTTTGAAAAAAAAGTTTGAAAAATGCTGGAAAAAATGACTCTGAAAAATGTCTGAAAAAAAAGTTTGAAAAATGATGGAAAAAAAAACTCTGAAAAATGTTGGACATTAAAGTTTAAACAATGTCTGAAAGGTAAAAATTTTATTTTATTCAGTTTTATTTATTTTAATTTTATTATTTTTTTTATTTTTATTATTTTATTATTTCTTTTTCTTTTCTTTTTTTCTTTCATTCGTTTTTATTTACGTTTTATTTTATTATTTTTTATTTATTTTTTATTTTATTCTCTATTTTTATTTATTTTTATTTTATTATTTATTATTTATTTTTTATTGTTTTATTATTTATTATTTTTTATATTTTTATTTTTTTTACTAATATTTTTAATATTATTATTTATTTTATTTTATTATCTTTTTTTGTGTTTTGCAAGTTTCAATTGTTAAGTCTCAAACCTGCAAACTGGCACTTCTCATTTCCAGGCATGTTGCAATCTTTCCTAAAGTTTTCTAGTTTGAACTGAAACATTCACTTTGTGGCTTGGTGACCACACGGACCTGGGGGAAAGTCCCTGGTGGAAAGTCCCTGGTGGAAATTACTTTTTTCTCGTTAAGTTATGACTTTATTCTTGTAATATTACTACTTTTTTTCTTGTAAATTCTGACTTTATTCTCCTAATATCACAATTTTTTTTTCGTAATATTACGACTTTTTTTCTCGTAAAGTTATGACTTTATTCTCGTAATATTACAAGTTTTTTTCTCGTAAAGTTATGACTTTATTCTCGTAATATCACTACTTTTTTTCTCGTAATATTACGACTTTTTTTCTCGTAAAGTTATGACTTAATTCTTGTAATATTACTACTTTTTTTCTCGTAAATTCTGACTATATTCTCCTAATATCACAACTTTTTTTCTCGTAATATTACGACTTTTTTTCTCGTAAAGTTATGACTTAATTCTCGTAATATTACAACTTTTTTTTCAAAGTTGCCCTAACACTCCCTCATATAAACTAGCTAATTTACTTGATAATGAAAGAGAAAAAAAAAAAATAAATAGTGACTGCACCTTTAAATTAAATGCCCATTTTTTTTCTGCAGCACCAGACATCCTGTTGTTCCCGCCCACTCGGGCGACCCCTGTATCCTAAAACAAGCTCACCCCAGAGCTCCGTGGGCGGGACATCCGGTCTGCTGCGGATGTGATATTAGGGTGAGCAGACAGAAAGGGCTTGGTCGGTCTAACTGTGTGTAACTGTGCAGCTCCGGACCAGCAGATCAACCGGGCGGACTCTGCTGCTGCTTCTGCCCCGCTAGAGGAGCCTCATCCCCGGCTATGCTGCCCTGAGAGCCCCGCCGGTCTCCACCCAACACCCAACATGTCAGATGTCAACAAGACTATTCAGAAATGGCACAACAGCTTTAAGAAAGCCACAGACTTTGACTCGTGGGGACAATTAGTGGAGGCTGTAGATGAGTACCACATGTAAGTTGCATGCAACATGTGCATCCTGCCTCTCACACAGCTGGTTTATTCTCATATTAATGTGCAGCATGTTGCAGACAAGAGGATGCTTCACTAGAAGTTGCATCCTGATCTGAGCTGTCAGTCAGCTGTCTCCTCTCAGCAGTAAACAAACCCAACCCATCCTCATCCATGACGTGATGTGGCAGTGGTTGCAGAGGCAGCAGCAGTTGCAGTGTTGGTGGTTGCATCTCCACATTCATTCAGCACTTTTATTTCATAAAGATAGTCATGGAAAAGAAAAAAATGCATGTTTGATTATGTGTCATGCAGTTGCAGAAATGGGGCCAATATTCCCTCCAGAGTGTTGAGAAATAGTGAGCCACACCCTCTCATTGTTGTGGAGGCTTTTCGTCTGTTTACTGAGGAATATCTGCTGCTTTCACTCAATATATATAGTCTTTATATGTTTTTATATGTCATCTGCTTTGTCTTTAATGTTTTATCTGAAATTACACTAATAATGTAATATTTAGATGCTGATTTTTTTGTTTTTCACCAGAAGGGGGTGCAAATATACATGTTTTTTTTTTATATATGCACAAGTTTTGCTGCAAAGCATGAACTCATCTTCTGTGTTGTTGTTTTTTTAGTTTGGCGAGACAACTGCAGAAAGAAGTCCAGTCACCAAATTCAACAGACTTCACAGAGGAGCAGAAGGTAATCATTACATCTCTCTGTAACCTCTGGACAGGAGGGTTAACTATTCTGCATTAATTAACAAGTGTTTTTATTTCTTTTTTTTTTCTTTTTGTTTTTTAGAAAACTTTAGGAAAGATTGCAACATGCCTGGAGATGAGAGGATCCAGTTTGCAGGTTTGTGTATTTGGTTTTTTTCCAACACTGTTTTTATTGTGCTTTTAACAATTGAAACTTGCAAAACACAAAAAGTAATAATAAAATAAAATAAATAATATTGAAAATATTATAAAAATAAAAATAAATAAAATACAAATTAATAAAATATAAATTAATAAAAAATATTAAAATAAAATAAATAAAAAATAAAAATAAATAAAAAATAATAAAATACATATTGATAAAAATAATAAAATAAAAAGATTTAAATAAATAATACAATTAAAATGAATAAAAAATAATAAAATTAAAATAAATACAAAACAATACAATTAAAATAAATAAAAAATAATAAAATTAAAATGAATAAAAAATAAATGCCTACTACCCTTGTCAGCGAACCAATTGGTGTATCTGCAGAGGGTCTGCCCGAATTCTGTTTCTATAATCAAGTGTGACTAAAGATTAAGAGGGAAACTCATAATGAAGATGGTGGTATTCATATTTGTTAATGTTTCAGTTTCTGTCGTTGTTTTTGAGTCTTATCTGTGTCTCTTCTTCTGCAGTGCACTCAGTCAAAGGAGGACTTCAAGTTAGAAGAGCTGAAGAAACTGGAAACCAGTAAGTGTATCGACTGGGAGTTAAAGTGTCTACTTGTTAATCCTCCTGTTGTGACTGGATATATCTGATCTTCCTCCTTCTGTCAACAGTAATTCAAAATATTCTGACCTACAACAAAGAGTTTCCCTTTGACGTGCAGCCGGTGCCCTTAAGGTAAACATCCATCACTGAACATCTCATGTTGAGTTTGTATTTTACAGAATATTCTGATGTGATTAAACCTGCTGTCTCTCTCTTTCTTTCTCTCTCTCCCTCTCTCTCTGTCAGGAAAATCCTGGCTCCAGGTGAAGAGGAGAACCTGGAGCTGGAGGAAGAGGAGGATGCTGCAGCAGGAGCCGGTTCTACGGAGGCGTTCCCTCCTCGAGCCCCCGGTATCGTACACCCGTCTTTAATAACAAAACACTCCCGCTGTTTGATTCGTCGTGTCCTGTCGGTCACGTTGTCCTGTTTTCTGAGGGGCTGTTTGACTCGTGTGTGTCTTTTTTGTTTCTTTCTGTCGGTGCTGTGCATGGCTTCATCGCTCATTCCCTCCCGTCTGCTTCATTTGCAGCTTCGCAAGGTACGGCTTCTATCCAACCGACATCTGGATCTGTCCTCTGCTGCATGACAGACGTGTTTTTATCTGTGATAATAGACTCGGCTTGTTGCTGAACTGACAAAAGTGTGAATAAAGAAGAGTTAATTTTAGAATTTGCTTCTTTTTGAACTCTAATCTTTGGTCTCACATGATGTCACCACCTCCACCTATTGTTATAGCAACTGTTAATGTCTGTAACCTTTGTCCTCTACAGGTACCTTGTTGCCACGGTTACCCTCAGAGCCTGGGATGACACTACTCACACTAAAGATTGAGAAAATTGGGTTGAAGGATGCGGGGCAGTGCATCGATCCGTACATGACCATCAGTGTCAAAGGTTCGTAGTGAAGTTCATCACCTGGAAGTCTTGAGTATATATAAATGTCCGTTCTGTTAAAACCCAAGAGCACGTTCTGGTGTTTCTCTGCCTGCAGATGTGAACGGCGTCGACGTGAACCCGGTGCAGGACACACCGGTGGCCTCCAGGAAGGAAGACACCTACATTCACTTCAGTGTGGACGTGGAGATCCAGAGACATGTGGAGAAATTACCTAAAGGTAAAACCTTAAAAAGTCACGTACTATAAAAATAAATAAATAAATAAATAAATATATATATTTTACTAACATCACAAAATTCCTTAAACACTTTAAAGGATAGTTCTGTCTATATTCCAGTTTTTTTTATATGCTGCTGTAAATACTGAAGGAGCTCTATGCAGGGTTATCATCATAAACTAAAACTGAAACTAAAACGTAAATAAGCATTGAAAAATATTGTCGTAAACTAAAACGAAATAAAAAACAATATCCTTTTAAGAAAAACTAAAATTAAACTGAAATGATATCGCCTGGTTAACAAAACAAATTAAAATAAAGTAAAACTGAAATTAATATAAATAAATACACTATGTACTCTTGTTTATATATAACGTTTGGTCTGTTGAAACATAAGAAAAATATAGAATCATCCTTTAATGTCATCGGGATGTAGACATGCCAGTGTGCAGAAAGATTAGAGGTAATTATTTGTAGGGCTGTCCTCGACCAAAGAAATTGTTAGTCGACTAACACTCGTACGATTTTGTCGACTAGTTGATTTAATCGACAGATCTGTGAAACTGAGTTTCTCCACAAAGAATCACACAAAAGTACCACTTTAAATCTGGTGTTTAGCAGAGATGTGCTCATAAGTGTCTTTGAAATAAGTCATTCAACATGAAAAAAAAGCATAAAAATGACTGATGACTAAAGAACTATAAGACCAAAACAACCGATCAGTTGACTGATTGACTAAGAGGAGGAGAGGAGAGGAGGAGAGGAGGCAGCCCCTAATTATTTATTATGTTAACCCTCCTATTCATTTAGTTAAACCCACTATATGTTCTTCTTCCAGGAGCAGCTATCTTCTTTGAATTCAAGCACTACAAACCTAAGAAGAGGTTTACCAGCACTAAATGCTTCGCCTTCATGGAAATGGACGAGATCAAACCGGGCCCCATCGTCATCGAACTGTGAGTCAACAGACGTTTACATGATCTTTAAAGGGATTCTCATCTTTGTGTCTCTAAACGTGAAGCATTATAAACTGTAACCTTCTTTAATTTCAGGTACAAGAAGCCCACGGACTTCAAGAGGAAGAAACTGCAGCTTCTAACAAAGAAACAACTCTATCTGCATCTTCATCAGACGTTACTCAAGGACAGCTAAGTCTCAGCCCTGAACTCTAAAACCGCCTCTTTTTTAATCTCTCTCTCTTTAACATCCACATCCTGAAACATGTGGTGCTCCACCTCAACACATCCAGCAATACCAAACCAAGGTTGTAGTTTGTTTTTTTCCTCCACGGGTTTATGAAGAAAGTAAAGCGAGTTAAACATTAGTCACATCGGCTCAGACGTCTTTGATTTTGTTGTCGAGCAGGAAACCCTTCTCCAAAAACTCAAGTTGTTTTTGACTCGTTGTAGATACGAGACTTTCATATAATGTTAAAACCGCCTCCTCTCCAGTCTTCCTTCTTAGCTCACTGATTGTGAGACACAGCGTGAGTTATTTCAGGTGCTTAATTTGAGTCACTGTTATACGTTTGTGTTGTTGGATTTTTGGACTCACAAAGCTAAACATTAAAAGCAGCTTTAGTTGCCAAACTGTGAGGACGTGTTGGTGAAGTCATGGCAGAGTTTGTAAAGCCACTAATGAATAACACACATCACTGTTTAACTCCATCAAGCCACAAAAAGTTCATAAACTCTGTCCAGAATGGTTTGTGTGTGCCGTACTTATAGACTTTTTATGGTGTTTAATTATCAATTAAATAGATGAATTAAAAAACCAAACTATTACAAACAGGGTTAATTAAATTTGCATCTAGAGCTGCAACGATTAATTGTTTAATTGATTAATTGCCAACTATTTTGATAATCTATTTAATTTAAAAATAATTTCTTTACTCCTCCATGACAGTAAACTGAATATCTTTGAGTTGTGGACAAAACAAGACGTCATTTTGGGATTTGGGAAACACTGGTTAACATTTTTTTCTATTTTATAGACCGAACAACTAATAAATAAAGATAAATAATGGACAGATTAATCGACAATGAAAATAATCATTAGTTGCAGCCCTAATTTGCATTATAAAAATGGAGGAAAAAATATTAAAAAAAGATTAAATCCCCAAATTAATAATTCAGCTTCATTTATTGTTGCTGAAATAATTATTGAATTGTGAAATTGTATCACAAAATTAACTTAAAAAGGTAATTAAACTTTATTAATCCATTTACTAACATGTCTGCCGGTCATATACAATAAGCTCTTTAACATTTACAGTTTCCCTTTTTGTGATTTCTTTAATATTAACTGACCTTTCACATTAGTCATTTATTGTTAATATAAAAATATTGATTAGTGCAGCTTTAGTTTAAAGCAGCAGGCTCTCTGATTGGCCGGCCGTTATGTGCATCTGTCCAATCAGAGCTCTTTCTGCTGTTCTGTGGGTTGGACGTCTTTCAGCTACCTTTTAAATCAATGAGTAGTCTTTACATTAAAGCGATCATAAAATGGAAACTGTAAATGTATTATAATAATATATAATAATAATAATATTAAACACTAAAAAAGTCCAAAGTTGTCCTGGAGGCACGCTCTATAATGTTTTGTTGTTTAGTAACAGACAGTATTGAATTCAGCGGTGGCGTTTCTAATGTTAAATGGTGCAATTACAGGTTAAATATACAGTTAGTGTCAATCTATGATGCACTGAAATGCTCTGACCTTGTTGAGAGTATCTAAAAGTTGTGTTGACTTTGTCCGAATATTTCACAAGTATGATTTCGATGAGATGACGACTCCGTAGCAATTAAATGTTCCCATATTAATTATGTCAGTCGCCACATTTCAGTTCAGTGTTTCACGCTTCAGTATGTTATGTTGGATTTAGTTTTACGGTTTTGTAAGTGCATAAAGAGTTAAGTGGATGCAGCATGGTTTGCATGATGTTGTATTCAGTGTGAGCATCTGGTCCAGATGTTTCAACACCAGTTGTTTTTCTAAACAAGCGAGAGATGCAGTGTTCGGGTTTATCACCTGCCAGGAAGTGTTTCTTTTCTAAATCTAGTGTTACGTTGCAGATCAGATGTGTTATGTAAACGGTTATATTTGACCTGCTATGTCTGGAGGTTGCATCTTTATTGGCAGACAGACAGTTGTGCTCTCGGACTGACATTTATTTTGAAATTTCACCCTGTTATAAAGGGCTTTTTTTTCCTTTTTTTTTTAAATAAAGTTGCATGTTTTTTTGTTTCCATTCTGACTTTGCGGATGTTCGTCTTTCACTAAAAACATCTACATGGTAATGTGTTTGATTTTTAGATTTTATTTTTGTAACGTCACACTATTCAGGACTGTAAATTAACTGTAAGATGCACTAACTGATGAATATACAGTAACTGTGTGTGTGTGTGAAGCGCTACGATGTGGTAGGACGGAGACCTGTGGAGTGTTTTAGTTTTGTTGACAGACCTGAGGGGGAAGTGTATCGAACATTTACAATGCTTTTAATTTCTAATAAACTACAAATGAAGCAGTTTGGTGGATCATTTCATCAGTGAACGTGTGATTTTATGCAAATATTAAGCACCTGGATGTTACCAACATATTATGTTGCTCTATTAAAAGGTGTTATTGAGAACATGTTTATGAAGACAAATATAAAAAATACATCCACAGAGCCTTTTTGAACGGTGCCAAATAGAATTATGGCTTTTCCTGAAAAAAAAAATAGGATTTTAAATTAGTTATTTTAAAAATTTTGGCGGGTCCAAAATGAATGTTTTGTTTATCTCTCAGGAAGATAGCGGACGTTTGGTTCCCACTTCTAACAAGGCTTGTGAGCCAATAGTATAACAACGTTGGTATCTCTGGGTCGTCAGTTAGTGTGGAAAAAACGGTAAGTGCCTGGCAACGACTTGTTGTGAAGTGAATGCAATTGAACAGGGGAGGGTGAATGAGACATCTAGTGGCTGAATGTTATCAATAGCACCTTTAAGTGAGGATCACATCATCTTCAATAAGAGCTGTGACTTCTGTTTTTCATGCTCTTCAAAAGGATTTCCAAGTTAGTTAAAAAGCAAAATAGACGGACAGAAAAGATGAATTATGATTGAATTATTAATGAAATGCTATCAGTGTTACTCCACACACTAAGCTGAATATGGTACATGCAGTTTTTGGATAAGTTAACAAGTCAACTGACTTTTAATGAACATGAACCCAACTAAAAGTAATGTCTGTGTCTTTTTCAAAATAAAGCAAACGCCTTAAGACACATGTTAAAGAGTATATATAGAGCCCGTATAAAATACATCCACTGTGAGGGAGCGGTAACCAGTTAGTAAGATAACACCGACAGCTTTTACATTCATTTATTATTAAAAGTTCTACCAACATAGTAAAATAAGTTATACATCTGGCCATCAAATTACACATTTTGCTTTACAGTCGGCTCTAAAGCAACAGCTTTGGGAAATTATGGTATTCCTGAAATGCTAGAAGCTCCTTTTTCTCCTTTTTTTAAAATAATTTCCACAGGAAATGACATTTAAAAAATTGCCCCTTAAAAATCATTGCTATATATTTATATATTTTTTTTTAAAAGATCAACAAAAATGAAAATCCTCTGGCGTATAATGAATTATTATTGCACAATAAGCGGTTTAGAAAAGTGGCAACCCTCTCAAGTCATATTGATTTCAGACACATAATTATTGATGTTTTAATTTAAGGACCATGTTTTTTTTCTTTTTTTAATAAACATCATTGCAGTTTTTTTATTTTATAACTGAAATATGAAAATAATCATGACCTTTGTTTTTGGACTGGATCTGGTTCGGGGTAAATTCAAGTCCTCTTGCCGTAGCTGGTGGCGTCTTTAAGGCTTGACCATCGCTGGCCTCGCTGAGTCCTGAGGGCCCTCCTGCTTCACATGCAGGTCCTGTCGGGGGCCGGGGTGGGAGTTATGGAGGGCGTCGGGCGGAGCGTCACCGTATGCGTCGCCGTGTGCGGGATGGGGAGGGACGCCTGGAGGCAGGTTCATGGGTGGGCTGGGGCGGTCACGCGGTCCTGGGTAGCGCATGTCATGAGGGACGGGTGGACGTGGTCCCATAGGTCCACGGACACCTAAACGCAACAAATGAAAAGAGAAATATTAGAGATGACACAGGCTGAAAAACATCTAAAGTAGCAGCAGATCAGTATGTCTGGGGTCTCCAGGGGTCCTGACCTGGCAACACTGGAACTCCCCAGCTCTACTCAGTGACAACACAAACTGATGATGTGTTGAAATAAAACAAACGAGCAGGACGTACCGTGCGGCAGAGGCATCGGTCCGAAGTGATGAGGTGGAGGGGGACGGAAGTGTGGTGGTAGAGGACCCCGAGGATCCATGACATGTCCAGGGCCCGGCCTGGGGAGGAATGCGTGTCCGTTGGCGGGTCGAGGTCCAAACTCTCCCCCCATTGGTCCAGGCAGCGGCATACCTGGGTGGCCGTTGGCTGGTAGTGGAGGCCCGTGAAGATGAGGCGGTACATTAGGAGGGTGAGGACCGTGAGGACCTGGTGGGAGGTGGTAAAGGCCAGGTCGTGGAGGTCTGTAAGGTCCGGGAGGCGGCAGGCGGCCGTGGGGTCCAGGAGGAGGGAGCTGATCGTGGGGGCCGGGTGGAGGTCCTTGGACCATGGGGCCTGGCGAGTCCCTGATTGGAGACGCTAGGAAGGATCCAGGTCCCTGAAAAACACAGGTGATAATGAGAAAGAGTAGCGTGCTCAAATGCAGTCATTAGAACTTCACTCGGTCCTGTAAGTGAGTACAAATGGATTAAAGTTTTTAGTCATGCAGTGAAAAGATCCACAAACCACACACTTTGCAAAAAGTGCATTTAGCCAGGGCTCAAATCACATGACCAGTTACCTCACACCATGATTAATGGAGGAAAAATCAAACCACTTTCACAAACACTCAACCTCTGACACACATACTGCAGCTAGGGGTGGGCGATATATCAAATATACTCCATGTAAGTGCCAAAGCTAGTTTATGCGTGTTAAGATCAGGAAAGCGGATGGAAGATGTCAGATGTCAGCCTCCACTTTGAAAAACACAAAAAACTAGCCCCCACGTTGTTTTGTGGTAGGTGTATATACTAGGCATTATGATTAGAGCGTGTAAGAACCAGCTTTAAAATAAAAGCGAACAAGAACGGACTTCAAAATAAAAGTAATCTTTCATTGAATTTGATAGGAAATTTCACATAAATTCAATAAGTCAAGTAAAGCGTCTCGAGATCACATCTGTTATGATTTGATGCTGTGTAAAAATAAATTTAAATTGAGTTGAAGTCAGTCAGTCTGTCAATAATAAATAAAACAAAAATAATAAATATTAAGTAATAAAAA
This sequence comes from Sebastiscus albofasciatus, assembly GCA_916701655.1. NCBI lineage: Eukaryota > Metazoa > Chordata > Actinopteri > Perciformes > Sebastidae > Sebastiscus > Sebastiscus albofasciatus. Next base: position 11,246 of record CAKAOI010047589.1, read on the forward strand.
AAGATGATTTAATAGAAATAAGCCTGCAAACTGTATTTTTGAAAAAAAATTGAATTTCAATTGTTAGAATAATTAGTCAAACTTAATAAAAATACTTTTTCAAAGACCAATCTGACTTCAATGACAGTAAACCACCTCATTAGTTTACTGGAATGATCATGCTGGTATGATTGTACGCATCAAAGCGTTAAATCAAACAGATGCTATTTAAGAGAAAATATGAAAATAGAAATATGTATATCGCAATATAGCCTCAAATTATTTTCTATAAACCGTATCGCCCAGCCCTACTTGCAACATTCACAGACCCAAATATTTTCCAAGACACATTTTAGCTGAAGTTTTGATGAAAAGAATCTCTGCTTCCGTCAGTGCTGTGAGAACAGGTGAAACCAAACACTCAGCCCCAAACATTCAGTCAGCCCCAGTGAAGCAAAACGCCTTGAATCTCTTCCCAAATCCAGCGTTATGGAAGAGACGGTGGCGTGCTCGCATACGCCTTCACACCTGGACCGGCCAGCCTCTATACTCACTGGCTCTGGGCTGTCTGTGGAGGCCTCAGCCTGTGTCTCTGCATTTATCTGTGGATCTACTGCTTGTGTCTGTTTTAGAGCAGCAAAGGACATACACATGTAGGTAGGAGCTCTAGGCCTTCATGATGGTAGGAGGGAAGGTAACGTGTACAAAAAATGAGTCTGATCTGATTAAAAAAAAAGACTTACAGATGTATCCATGTTGGCGGGCGATGAGCTTCGGGGGCCCATCATGTCTGGAAGAGGAGAAACATAACCGTGTTGTAAGAAGGTGAAAAGGAAAGGTGAACTCTTTGAAGTGCAGAGACTGCAGAAGACGTACCCATCCCAGACATGTGTTTGTTTTCAGCATAACGGCCGTGTGGGTCTGATGGAGGTCGAGGACCTGAGGGGAGAAGACAAGAGACGCATTGATGAATGAAATCCTTCTAGACTCCGCCTCTAGCAGTTTTCCAGGGAAGACATAGTCGTAAGAAACAAACAAACAAAGAGGAAACAAAGGAAAAGGTTGGTCGTCTCCACTCCACAGTCAGAGGAACGAAGCATTCTGGATGACTTTAAAGCCCCTGAAAACTTGGTTTCAAATCGAATTATCTGTAATTCATGACTAAACAAGCAACGATCAAAGGTACAATTTAGAAAAACACATCTCTGTATTATTTATTAACAGTTCAACACTTAAAAAAACAGTTAATCTGCTTCATCAGGACTGTTTATGGTTTATGGTTGGGATCTCGTTGCGTATACTAAGAAGTTTTTAGGGACTTTAAAGAACAAAAGGTGAAGCATTTCAACAGCAACACAAAAAGAATACTCCACAAATGGAAATTTCTAAATGATTCAACTAAAAGACACAAAACAAGAGCAGGGAAAAGAGGGACAGAGATACCAGGATGTAATACACACAGAACTCAAGAAGGTGAAAGATCTGAAAAGAATAATGAGGTCAGGTGTGGAGGAGGAAGATTTAAGGAGAAACGGTTGCAGCGGAGGGATGATGTCCGACCGTGGCGAGGATTGAAAGGAGGTGAAGTAATCCACCGGGACTCACCATACGGGTCAATTCTTCGCCCCACTGGGGCAGACGGAGGGCGCCTCGGACCCTCGATCATTATCGGAGGGGACGGCGCTCCCCCACTCACAGGAGAGGGCCCGTATGAATCACCTGTTATGATCAAACCATCCGTTTATAAATGGAAAAGAAAACAGCTGACAACACTCTACAATATATGCAAAGACGAGGTCCTCAGTCCAGGCTCCAAGACAAATGTACGACCACAACAACCCATTTCTCATGTACATGCAGCATTTTATCAGATAACAGCATCCTCTTCTCAAAGCTCTGAAGGGTGAGAACCGACCCAAAGGAAAGAAAACAGCAGAAGGTTGTGCGGCGTGTTTACCTTGGCGAGGGCCAGGAGGTTGTCCAGAGTTCGGTCTGAAGAGAGGAGCGCGGCGCTCATTAAGCTGAGAGGTAAGTACAGCCAGTCTGTTAAAAGAACAAACAAAAGCCTTTGGTTAGATGCAAATAAATTCCATAGGTAGGCAAAATATTATTTTCATTATTGATTAATCTGCTGGGTATTTATTCTGAAAATTGTGAAAAGATTAAATTCTCTGATTCCAGCTTCTTAAATGTGAATATTTTCTGCTTTCTTTACTCCTCTATGACAGTAAACTGAATATCTTTGAGCTGTGGATGAAACAAAACATTTGAGGACGTCATCTTGGGCTTTGGGAAACATCAATTTTTCACCATTTTCTGACATTTTATAGACCAAACAACTAAACGATGAATCCGGAAAATAATCATCTGATTAATCAACAATGAAAATAATCGTTAGTCGCAGCCCTAGTGACATCATCAAGTTGCTCCTTTTGTCCAACGAACAGTCGAGTTATAATGAAATCAAACAGAGAAAAAAAGCAAATCTTCACATTTGAGGAGCTGGAACCACAGAAAAAAAGACTAACAATTAATCAATAATCAAAATAGATACAATATATTTGTTACTAATTCCACCAACACTTACTTTTCACGGAGCTTTGATGTTTCAAGCTTCTCTTGATTCAGAGCTCGCTCTGCATTACGAGCATTTACCTGGAAACGGAAGGGAGAATTAGTGTGCAACTAGAATCTTAATGCCTCTGCTTACTTATTATTACAAATCTTAAACAAGATTAAATATCCATTTATAGCATATTGGAATATGTGAATGAATTGTGCAACATACCCAGTTAGAGTGAGTTTTGTTTTCCTGTTCTTTTATCTAAAACAGAGAGAAATAAAAGTCATTGAATCAGAGTTCAGGTTTCAGTAAGATGTTTCTCAGTAGTTGATCATTTAGAAATGAATAGCTACCTGGTCTTTATAGACTTCCTCCGTCTTCTTCATCTGATCCTCCATCTCATTGATGCGTTGTCGTAAGACTTTAACCTGCTCCTCGGCCTCGACAGCTTTCCCTCCCACCTCAGACAGCTGACTCTCTTTGCTGCGTCGCTCCAACTCTTCCTTCGTTAGTCTCCTGTGAAGCCACAGAAACAACACGGGGGTTCCTCCACTTCTTTTACATTTCAAAGACGCGTGCTTTTATTCGCGAGATCGGATTATGCTTAAACCAGTATAGCATATTCATATAACAGCAGCTAATGAAACGAAGTGTTACGGCTTCACTTACTGCTGCAGAGCGTTTTCTTTCTGCTGATACATTTCAACCATGATTTCGTTTTTCTGCTGCAGGATCTTGAGCTGGTTTTCAACGTGGCTCTTCTCGTTCTTTAGGGTCCCGATGGCGTGCTCCAGCTCCTGGTGTTGTTCTGTTTCCCAATACAACGGTGTGTTTAGAGAGAGGCAGGAAGAAAGTCATATTGAAAGGCGACACATTTACGCAATTTTGAAAAAAAAACACTTTAATAAGACACATGACCAGCTTACCTTCCAGAGACTTTCTAGTCTTTTCTTCACTCAGTAGTTTTGTCATGAAGCGATCACGCTCTTCTTCGACCACAGTGAGAGTTGTCTGGACCTGCAAACAGATCATGTAAATTACAACACTTTAAAGCAGTTTAACACTTTGAATCACTAGTATTGATATTTGTCTGCCAATTTATAACATCTTACCCGAGAAACATCCATCATCTGCTTGATCCTGTTCTTTATGGCTGTTTTCTTGTCTGAAAAAGACGCTGAAAGACCAACAACCACTTAGTATGAAGCTGAACATCATTGATATTGTGACTGACAACTAATCTATTTTTATTAAACTAGTAACAGAGTTGGACTAACCAGGTGCTACTTCACCATTGGCTAAAAGTTTGGTGTCACCTTTTTGTAAATCACAAGCGTCGAGGTCTGCCAGAAGTTCGGATAACACCTGCCAGGAGACATTTTGATGCAAGTTAAGGTCAAATATGTGCAGCTGATAACCAAGACAATGTGTGACGTAGTTAATAAAAGATCCTGACCTCCACGTTGTGATCTTTGAGCACCACCGAGTCCTCCAGCTCCTTCTGGGACTTTTGATAGACTTTAATCTGCTCGTTCAGCTCCTTGTGTTTGTCCTCCCAGCTCTTTATGGTCGACTTGAGCTGCAACAATTCAGAGAGAAAGTCAGGAGAGTGCCTCAGGAAAACAAAATGATCCTGTGTCAATTAACTGATGATTTATATTTTTATCAAAACACTTCAGTGATCGTCTTACTGTTTTATTTTCTTCTTTTAGTGCTGAATAATCTTTCTGAAGACATTTGTGCTGAACGTTTCGGGCATCTTCGCGGATCTTGGCCTCGTCCAGGAGAACAGCAGTCTGTGGCAAATACACGCAGTCGATAAGAGAAGCTGAAACCACAACCAGCTTTGTATAATCTCACAATGCAATGCAGAAGATTACGTGAGGACTTTTACCTTAGCGAGAGCTTCCTGAACCTTTTTCCTGCTGAGCTGTAGCTTCTCGTTTGACTTCTCCAATTTCTCAATCTGTTAAAGAAACCGTTCTAAGCATCACAAATCTGAGACAACGGCTAATGAAGTAACAGGAAGGAAGAAGTATTAAACAATTACCCTGGTGCCGTTTTGCAGAGAGTTTGCCCTCTCGTCTTCGAGTAGTTTTGCATATTTTTTCTTTTCCTCCGCCATGTGTTCATTCCGTGTTTCTGCTGCCAAAACTTTACTCTGTAAAAAGGTAGTGAGAGTAACTTCACTGACAGTCCTTATAAAATGAGAAGCCATTTCACTTGCAAAGGACACACAACATCCATAAGCCATTTACAGAATGACTAAATACACAAAGACAAAACGTATCCTCCGTGCTTACCTCCAGGTCTTGCATCCTTTTCTTTGTACTGCTAACTGTTTCCTTTGACTGTTTTTGATTTTCTTTCAAGCGTTCGGTCTTAAAAAAAAAAAAGAAAGCCGAAAAAACAATTGAGAAAGTTCCAGAAATAAATGAAAAACATATTTTTTCAAAAGCAGCTCATAGACATTCGATCACATTTTTTTAGTAGCTCACCTGTTTCTGGAGTTCAGACATTTTGGCGACAGCATCAGTCTTCTCTTTTCTAAGCGTCAGAATTTGCTCTGTCAGCTTTTTTTCATCCACTGTGTCCACAAAAGTGAAACAGAAAGTACACAGTCAGTTAGATTTCACACTTTGTAATGTAATGTGATGTAAAAAAAGTAAAAAAGTAAAAACTTACCAAGGTATTCTTTCTTCTTTACCTAAAAATGTAGAGAAGCAGTAAGTAAAGATCAGTTTGATGTCTGAACGATCATCCTGTAGATGTCGTAATGTAGCTTTATCATGTCAGGAATAGTCTATAAGTAGTGATCCAGATAAGTAAAATATCATATAATGTCGATCTCAAACCAAGCCGACATTTCAGGACATTTTAATCCATCTTCAGAATTAAAACCTAATTGATTGAACAATTTGAGCAGCAATGGGAGCAGCAATAATCACAACACTTACTGCCAAAACGGTCCTCCAGAAGAAGAGGGTGAAGGTCACAACTCCAATCAAAGCAGTGATGACGACAGCTTGCCAAGGACAGCCAAACAAGGTTTCCCCCGGCTTCCATTCCTCTGGCAGTAATGAAATCACCTGATGGCACAAAAACACAACCACAATATTGAGGAAATATCAGGGACATGATCAGGAATAATGAGATACAGTTGTTAGGGCTGCCCTATCTTAGTCGATTAGTCGACTACTCGGTAGTTTTGGTCTTATTCGACTAAGATTTCTTTAGTTAATAAGTCATTTTTTATGCTTTTTTCATGCTGAATGACTTATTTCTAATAAACTCATGAGCACATCTCTGGTAAACACAAGATTTAACGTGGTGCTTTTGTGCGATTCTTTGCGGAGAAACTCAGTTTTGCTGATTAAATCAATTTCGTATGAGTGTTAGTCGACTAAGATTTTCTTTGATCGAGGATGGCCCTAAAAGCTGGTTAAACACATTTCTTGAAGATAGGAGGTCTATGTTTCAAGACATATAATAAATGAGGGGGGAATACCCTCGTTGCCCTTCTTACTATGTGAATCATATTATGACAAGACTAAAAATAGAGACAGGAGGCAAGTAAATATTTGCCAAAGCACGGCGAGACACTCCAGCGAGCCTACACTAGGTTAAGCCTCAGAACAACTTCCAATATTTACACATGTAGGTTACCCCTCGTCTGAGATACTGTGTGTTCGTTAAATGAACTCTGATGAACAAAAGAAGATCAAGATTATCAGAGAATAACCATACAATAATGACAAAACAAGGCAGTGTCCTAATGCCACAAAAACAATAAGGAATTCTTAAGTATTGCAATATTAAAAGGTATAATTGAGAGTATTATAAAGGCTTGCTGTTGCAGTGCTTCATTCACCTGCTACTTCCAGATTCAGACAGAGAATTTACAGCTAAAAGCCCAGCAGGTGTGGTTCATTTTACAATTAAATCAATCATCATAAAATGGTTGTTTGCTGCCAAAAGGCTGACGTACTTTATGAATTGTGTCAGTAACCAAAATGGACCATCATTTTACTACTTCATTAACCTCTACTCATACCAAGAAGAGCTCTGAATATTGCTCCATACCGCAAAGAAACCTTTGAACTGAGCATATGGCAGTTCAGACAGGAACAAACAAACTCTCTATGGCTGTAATGAAAGGCAGGGATTACAATAAACTCACACACTGTATTGCCTGGAAGGATTAACATGTTCTGCTCAGCGAACTGTATTTTAAAAGTGCACTTTATGCACTTAAATAGCAATACAGAAAATACAGAAAACAATATATAAACGACCCATGTGGAAGTTAAATATCTTCTATCAACACCTAAGAGGCAAGATCAACTGCATAATATTTGGGTGAGTATATTCAGGAGTAGTTAAAGTTAATGTGCATCAGCCATTTGCTCATTAACACGTCAGCAGGCCATGATAGCATAATAAATACTTGACATAAGCGGAACTGAATATATGCACTTATATAGCAATGCACAAGAAACAGAAATACAGAAAACAATATATGAACGACCCATGTGGAAGTGAAATATCTTCTGTCAGCATCTAAGAGGCAAGATCAACTGCATAATGTTTAGTGAGTAAATTCAGGAGTAATTAAAGTTAATGTGCATCAGCCATTTGTTCATTAACACGTCAGCAGGCCATGATAGCATAATAAATATTTTATTTTTTACTATGATTACCTTTTTTTTTTACTATGATTATTTTATTTTATTTTTTTACTATGATTATTTTATTTTATTTGTATATTTGTGTGTATTTATTTATTTATATTTATTTTTGTACACTTGTTATTGTTTTTTTTCCAGCAGGCCATGATAGCATAATAAATACTTTATTTTTACTATTATTATTATTATTATTATTATTATTATTTTACTATGATCATTTTATTTTATTTGTATATATTTGTGTGTATTTATTTATATTTATTTACTGTACACTTGTTGTTGGTTTATTTCAGCAGGCCATGATAGCATAATAATAAATACTTGACATTAAGATGCTCAAAATGTTCACTCACATGCTGCAGCTCCTTTAGAAAGAACATGTTAACGTGTTCCGGTTCCATCACAGGGCTGACAGGTCTGGGTAACGTGTCACTCTCCATACTAGTCTTTAATAACAAGACAGGAACTAGCTAAAGTAGCTTGATGCTAGTTTGACAGCTGTTAGCTTGTTAGCTTGTTAGCTTGTTAGCCTCAGAGTAAACCGACGTTAGCCGAGATGGAGGCTCAAATACGGGCTCAAATTAAACTACAACAAAGAGATTAACAAGCTAGATTACTTCGGCAGCATATAATCCAGGTTAGTGCTGTCTTTCTGTGATAATTATCTGCATATTAATGGCAGTAATAAGGCCCCCGCCGGTAGTGGTAGCAGAGAGCTCAACACCGGCTGTGATGAACTTCAGCCTGAACAGCTTCAGTCAACAAGCAGGGGGAGGGCCGTGGGGCGTTCAGGGGAAATAGGAAATTTGAGGTTTCCACTGATACAGAGAATCCCAGTGTTCACCCTGAGACACCTCATGACTTGCATATGCTGTCGAAATGTGAGTGCAGGATGATGCAAGTAAAAATGCTGTAAAATAGACAGATAATAATGCATAATAATGCATACAGTGCACTTTAGACTAAGCTACTTGAGTTACCCTGCACTATACTCATTTTTAACAGTCTCTTCTGCACTTTTTTAACAGTCGTGTATCACAGCTGTTACCCTGCACTATATTCAGTTTTAACAGTTTTATTTATCTCCTTGTATTTTTATATCTGGTATATTTTTTTTGTACTTTGTATTTTGCACTACTAACTTTTTTACTGCCTTTTTACTAACATGTTTCGCACTATGGAACTGTGATGCTGGAAACTTGAATTTCCCTCGGGATCAATAAAGTTACTATCTATCTATCTATCTATCTATCTATCTATCTATCTATCTATCTATCTATCTATCTAGACCTCTAACAATTTATCATTATTTATGTTTATTTATTTTATTTTATTTTTTTTACTATGATTATTATTATTATTATTTTACTATATATGAATTTTTTTTTTACTATTATTATTTTATTTTATTTCTATATTTGTGTGTATTTATTTATGTATTTATATTTATTTTCGTACACTTGTTTTTTTTTTGGAGTGCCCATGGGATATTGTCATGGGTGAGGGGTGTGTGGGATATCTATCAGTCCAAACATGTTTGTGCAGTGGATTGTCAGTTGTTTAAACAAAATTCAGAAATAAACTCTGTTTAAAATAAATAAATAAATAGGATAGTATGAAGATATATGTTACCTGTTGTAGAGGCATATCAGAGGCCAGTAAAGTGATACTTGTATTTTAGATTTTGTTTCAATAATGTGGCAGTAGGCAGTATATTTTTGGCATCATTGGGCAAAAATTCCATAATAACCTTTTAGCATATTGTAATTCAAGTGTTCTGAGAGACTATTGCACCTCCTCACGGCACTGTTTTCAGGCTTTAAATAATCTAATCTGTCAGAGCGATCAAGATTTATTGTGTCATTAATTGTTTACGAGACGATGCCACAGACATAAATGAGACCAGCAATCACCTGCTGGCTGCTCTGCTGTATCATAAGTAGACTTTATTCATCAATTTATGATTGCATTATTGCTTGGCATCAAGATTTACCCTGTTGTGTTTGTATCAGCCATGTGATCGAGGTAGGAGCACACGCCGCTGTCTCCGCTTGAACTGAGCGGGACATCCAGCATATGCGCGGCCTTTTAAATGGTGTGCAAACTCTGCCTACTCGGCGCACCACATGCGTTCACCGGTGTGGTAAGGGTGCGGACCGAGCATATACAATAGCTAACAATTCTCAGACTTACCTCAATAGTCCACTCTGCAATTTTACTCTTGATCATCGAAAGGATGCAGCCCATGTAAACAATCCCAGTTGAGAATAATCCCACTCCTTCTTCTTTTTCTTCTTCTTCTACTTCTTCTTCGCGAATTTCAGGCACTGGTTCCATGGAGTCCAAAGACCCTGGCGGAACAAAAATGTACCTTTTAGTCAGATGATGTTTTACAGTTTATCATCTCATGCATTCGAAATAGTTAAAGTATCATGTGATTGCCAAACAATTCTCCTAAAACCAGGTGAATCAAAGACAGAACCAAACAAGACTTGTCTATGACTTTAACATAATGAAATTCCAGTGCAGTGGACTGATTTGCTGACCTCAAGAATTAACCTTTTAACCTAATTGTGTTATATTTTATTATAGTCCAAAGTGCTAAAAATAGCTTTACATTTTCTGTTTATGCCACAAATAGAGAGGAGATTTGAATAGAAATGTCAAATTTAAAGGTGAGGGCTTGAAATCTAAGGAAACACCTCCACAATGAGCAACTGTTTCTAGGTTTAAGAAACTTGCATGCTGGGGAAATAACATTTTATAGACACGAAAGATCAATTAACTTAATAAAAATGTTGTTTAGTTTACCAACCTGAGGGCGATGGCTCAACCTCGACACCGAGGCCGATGTCTAAGGGAGTTTCCAGGGTGGCTTGAGGGAGCTTCTGCATCTCGTCTGATGCGCTGAAGCTCGGCTGATTGTCTTTGTTCTTATTAAAGTGTCCGCCATCCTCCTCCACGCTGACGTCCGGTCCGCTGGGCACCTCATCCAAAACCACCTCGTCCAAAACCACCTGCTCTTCTTTAGTCTCTGCTGGTGGTGTTTCCTCATGATCTGTTACTGTGAGATTGTCGTCACTCCCGGCCTCAGGGACGCTGTTGTCCTCTTCAACAATATGGGGCGTGACATCTTTTACAATTAGTTTGCGTCCTACAATAAAACACACAGCAAATAGGGATTAGTGAAGGAGGTCATTTTCCAGTTTCTGGTTGGAAAGGATTGCAGCCTTGGTAGGAGATTTTTGGTTGTTTCCTGCAGTTGCTAACAACTCTGGTTTCCATCAAACCTATTTGATCTTGTGACAGCAGGTGTGGTCTGTGGCTTTCTCAGGAGTATTTGTTTAGTAGGAGGTCAGTGTGACTCTCTTGAATGGAAGAGAAAACATTTAAATGTAAAAAGACCAGCGCTAGCGAACTACTTCAAATGTGTATTTGAACTCTACACTACATGACATCTGTAAAACAAAGAAAGAACATTTTCGTCTTGTCGATTACAGACAAAGGACAAAAGTGGTCGTGGATCAAAATAGCTCAAACTGAGCGTCCACTCTTACAACATGAAAGAGTGCACACAGCCTGAAAAAACATGCAAGTAGAGCTGCAACAATTAATCGATTAGTTATTACTATTAAATTAATCGGCAACTATTTTGATAGTTGATTAATTGGTTAAAGTTAAATTCTCTGATTCCAGCTCCTTAAATGTGAATATTTCCTGGTTTCTTTACTCCTCTATGACAGTAAACTGAATATCTTTGAAGTTGTGGACAAAGCGAGACATTTGAGGACGTCATCTTGGGCTTTGGGGAACACTGATCGCCATTTTTCACCATTTACTGACATTTTACAGACCAAACAACTAATCGATTAACCAAGAAAATAAATGACTGATTAATTGACAATGAAAATGATTGTTAGTTGCAGCCCTAAACGCAAGCTCAGTATAGTTGAATTGGTTTTGCCAAGATTTCTAGGTTAAAAATGGTGAGGCTGAATGGCCAGGCATATATGTTTTTTTTTGTTTTAGCAGTGGCCGCGATTCACTGTTGTGTGCAGCGTGAAGAGAAATTCCATCACAAATTGTCACTTGAGACGTGTTCCAATGTCAGGTGTGAACTGCGAGGCCTTTTAACTGAATGAAGACACAATCTGGATCTATCTGGGAACAAGATACTCGTCTGAGAGGGGCCTGAAAGGGCAATTCAGGGCTTCATGTCCGCTGTGCCACAGTATCAAATTCTGCATTCACTTTATCTGTGGATCATAAGCTGGTGCAATACCCTGGAGTTGTGTGTGAAAGGCCAGAATCAGAGGTTAAAACAGGTAAAACCTGACTCTACAAATCACAGACCTACAACCTCATATCTATACCAGATACTCAAATTTAAATAATAAAAGAGCAAACCTACCTTTGTCAATATCTGATGCTTTTTCTGTAGCCAGAGGCGTGCTGTCGCTGGCTGTTGAATACTTCTGTCGCAGGCTGAATGCGAGCTCCTGGAAGTCATCCAGTATTTCAGTCTCCTCGTCCAGACTGCTTGTGTCTGTATGTTGCTCATCATCGTGTTTTGTGCTCCGGCTATCCAGCAGCTTCTCAATCTCGTCCAGGATGGTGTTCTCGGAGGCTTCCAGGATGCCCTCGAGCGCGGATTCAATGTCTTGCGTGGCACCTGTATGCGAGCGACGGGTAGCCTGCAGTTCTATGTCCAAGTCGGTGTACATGGCCTCCACTTTGAAGAGATTGCTGAGGCCCAGGAGCTTTTGGACTCGCTCCATTTTCTCCTCTGTGAAGTGGCCTCGAAGAAGAGTCAGTCTCAGCACGCTGTCGCTGTATTCTGGCTCTGGAGGCGATGCAGCGGGCGGAGCTGTCTCAGGCGAGGGTTTGTCGGAGTCCGTGTTGTCCGATTGTGAGAAAGAAAGTGCATTTTCATCTTCAAGTAGTCCTTCTTTCTCCTCCTCTTTCTGTTCCTCTTCCTCTTCTTTCCCCTCCTCTGTCAGATGTTCCTCGTGAATGTCCGGTTCCTCCACAGATAATTCAGGTTGACTGTTATTAATAACTAAATCTGTCACTAAATGGTCATTTATCTGATAAGGTGGGCTGTCATCTACTGTTTTTTCATCATATGATTGTATCTCCTCAGTGAACGGGTCCTCATGTGTTTCAGTACCGGCTAGATCTTGATCTGTCGGCATTTTGTTTTCGTCCAATTCATTGTCCAAATCCTCACTCTGCTCCGTTGCAACACTACTATCATTATTGACCTCTAAATCTTCGTAAACTTCCCCCTCTTCTTCATCTTCTTCATCTTCTTTTTCTTCTTTGTGCTCAATGGGTTCATCTGTTGTTTTAATATCTGAGTTTTGAGCAGAAGAAGTATCATCCAGTGATACCGGATCCACTGATATCGTTCTTGCTTCTGTTTGATGGTGTACCGGCTCATCAGTTGGTTTTAAAGTTTCCTCGAAAGCGCCCTCAGGTCCGACCACTTCGCCATCATCAACCAAGGCTGGCTCTATGATCTCCGGCTCTTTTGGTGATTCTACCGATAGCGGTTCATCTTCTACGGCATTCTTTACTTCCTGAGGGTTTTTTGAAGCAGGTTCCTCAACATCCTCGTCATCGTCGTCTTCCTCTGAGCTCAAATCTTGTGCTGTTCTCTCTCCCCCGGTTACGACTGAGAAAACAGCATCTCCCAACGATGTCCACATGTTCTTCTCCTCTGTAGCCTCTGGTTTAACATCAGGAGTTGTTGGAGGACTTTCATCAGATGCTGGAGTGTTCACGGTTTCTTCAGAGAAAGTCAGCAACGGAGTCTCTGCTTTAACATCAATGTCTTCTACGGGATGATTCTCCACATGTTCGCTTTCCTCCTCTTCATATGGGGTAACATTCTTAGTGATTTCATCTTCGGTGGTGACGACAGCATCGAAAGTTGTTCCAAGGGTCGTTTTTAACTCGGGGATTTGCGCCCCTTCGGAAATCGAGACTGGTTCGTTTTCTGGAACATCTTTGGGCGCAGGTTCCTCTTCAGATTTTGCGGGTGTATCTTTGGTTTCAATCCTTTCTGACACACTTTCATGAACGGACTCTACTGCGTCTGCTGCAGCTCTTTTAGTAGCATCTAGTGTAGCTGCTGCATCAGACTCTACGTCTTTTGTAGAAGGTGATTCAGTTGCCACGTCAAGTTCAGGTAAAGAGGCACTTGGATCGTCTGGGACTTTATAAAGATCCTCAGAGTTATTATCATGATGCTCAATTTGTTCTTCACTGTCGGTTGCCTCTTCTGCTGATGGCTGTGTTTCTTTCTGCGCATCCTCTGCCACTTGGATTTGGTCAGACGTTCCCGTGTTTTCACCATAATTCTCCTCCAGTGAAGGGCCTAACAGTGAATCTATGTCATAATTGTCAAACTTGTCAAATCCAGTGTCAAAACAGACGAAATCTGTTTCCTGAAAAGAAGACGAAAAATTAAAATTACAAAAAATATGCATGGGTATTTGCAGTGGCTGTTATGTTGATAGTTTGAAAGCGCTATCGTATTTTAGATATTTTCATACCTCTGCATTAACTTCTATTTCTTTGTCAGTATAGATGTGGTTAACTGCAAGAACTTCGTTTGGGAAATAACCAAAGTGACTTCCAACCTATTGAAAAACACAAAAAGAGAACATTATAACTGCGTAGCAAAACCTAGATGTTATCCAGTTGTGATTAAATATTAACCAGGATATCCTGTACGTACGCTTCCGGCCCACATGTCGGTCCTTCTGCCTGACAGTTTGTAGTATACATAGATAGTTTCTGATTTCTTGACCGTCAGGAACCGACAGTCTGGTCCAGAGAAATCTTTGATAGCTTTTCCCCGACACAAAAGCACTATGAAAGAAGTAGAATGAAGAATTAGAAATTGTTTCAAAGAGGTAAGCTTCATCAGTATGTTATTTTTCACATAGGGCTCTTTCAACAATGCAAAATACTGACAGACTACTCTCTCAAGATGCATCCAGACAAAAACGAATTATCCATTATTTTTGGACTCATAATACCATAGGTCTACTATGGTCTTCACTGATTGTTTGTCAAAATGATTGTCAGGTTATGTTCTGTCAATCTAACCTTTTTCAGCTCTATTGCCCTTTTCAGAAAACATTAACCACAAAAATGAGCAAAACGGCAAACAAGAAATGACTTTTACTCTCTGAATTGTGTGCATAACGTGCCACTGTTGGTATTAAAGGTCCCATATTGTAAAAAGTGAGATTTTCATGTTTATTATATTATAAAGCAGGTTTAAGTGCTTTAAAAATACTATTAAAATATCAAAACTCTCAATATACGGAGAAATACACACAGCCCATATTCAGAAACTGTGCGTTTGAAACAAGCCATCAGGATTTCTGTCCATTTTTTTATGTCACAAATATACAATATATATAGATCATTACACGGTTTTAAACGTTCTAAATGTGTCCCCGTTCATTTCCTGTTGCAGTGTATGTAAATAACATCAGCTGACAGGAAGTAAACATGGACCCAAGCTGTTGGCTAGCAACGCAATTCCGTTGCATTTCCGTTGAAATGCACTAAAATGGAGCGTTTCAGACAGAGGGTAAATACAGGTATATTCAGGCAGACAATATGAGGAAAATAATGTGTTTTTTGAACATTACAGCATGTAAACATGTTCTAGTAGAAACACAAAATACAAGTATGAACCTGAAAATGAGCATAATATGGGACCTTTAAAACCAAAAATAGTGTGGTTTTAGTCTTCTTCAGGTGTCAGTTTATAACATTTGAGGAGCAAAATCTTGTTTTATGTGTTCAAGTGTCTAATCTTAACTGTTTTATGACTCAAAAACAGCTTCTCATGATAAGTCACCAATATATCATTTATCATCACCTACACCAGCTTTTTGTTTGTTGTTGTGGTTAACATTTTGGTGATATTTTAAGGTAAACTTAACAACAACAGCTGAAACAGTACCCTCAGGCTTCACACATACATCTAATTAGCAAACTGGGGATGTAAAACAGTAATGGTTAGCACAAAATGAAACTGAAACTGACTAAACTAAAAGGAAATGGCCAACAAGCAAAGAGTTTACTATCTGCATTGTGTGCATAACATGCCACTGTTGGTATTAAAACCAAAATATCATGGTTTTAGTCTTCTTAAGGTGTTAGTTTATAACATTTTAGGAGCAAAATCTTGTGTTTTATGTGGTAAAGTGTCTAATCTGTACTGTTTTATGACTCAAAATTAGCTTCTTCTCAAGATAAGTCGCCTATCATCAATATATTATCATATTTTTTGTTGTTGTGGTGTACATTTTGGTGATATTTTCAGGTAAACATTGTCTATAACAACATCAACAGCTGAAACAAAACAGTACCCTCAGGCTTGACACATACATGTAATTAGCAATTCAAACTGGGATGTAAAACAGCAACGGTTAGTTAACAGTAACGGTTATTTAAATTCTTATCATCTAACGTTAAATTTAAGGAGTTTGCTGGTTAAACTAAGCAAGCTAGAGTAACATTAGAAGCTAGAGTAACGTTAGTATGTGTTTATTAGCTCATGATAAGAGTATTAAATACTTGACAAATCTCCCATTAAGGTGCATTTTGAACAGATAAAAAATGTTGGTATTAAAACCAAAATATCATGGTTTTAGTCTTGTTGAGGTGTTAGTATAGAACATTTGAGGATGTTTGAGGATTTCATTACCGTTTTATGACTCAAAACTAGCTTCTTCTCATGATAAATCACCAATATATCATTATATTATCACCCACACCAGCTTTTTGCTGTTGTTGTGGTTAACATTGTGGTGATATGTTCAGGTAAACTTAACAACAACAGCTGAAACAAAACCCTCAGGCATCTAATTAGTAATTCAAACTGGAGATTTAAAACAGTAACGGTTATTTAACACTAACGGTTATTTAACACTAACGGTTATTTAAATTCAAATCATCTAACGTTAAATTTCAAGCTGGTTAAACTAAGCTAAGCTAGAGTAACGTTAGTAAGCGTTTATTAACATTAATTACATATAGATAACCAGAGATAATGTGTCTTAACAACAGAACTAGCAGTTCTTTATTATCTAATATTAACTATTATTTTTTACCAACATTAGTAAAGCTTTTAGCCCAAAGCCGGCCGGCTAGTGGCTAGTTAGCTTAGCATTAGCTGCTAACTAGCCACCACCACCACCACCTCTACCACTGCAGGCCGGAGCTGCCCGGCAACCAGCCAACACTCCGGGCTCCATCTGAACCAACAACACCCTCTGAGCTAATAACATGCTAACATTAGCTCGCCCTGATTCCACTGAGCTTCAAAGCAGCTACTACAGGAGGTTATCCAGGTCACCAGATATCGATTGGCAACAGGTCAGAGATAAGGAGCGGGTTTATAGCTGCAGTATCTCTGGATGATGATAATGAGAGAAGAAGAGGATTTCATCCTTTAGTTAAACTATAACTTACTGCTGCACTCCTCATCCGCGCATCTCTTAAAGTCCGAGAACCTTTTTTCCAAGGCTGCTGCCGTGGAGATAAAATTAAATAAAAGTAATAAAAAGCCCTGTCGGTAGAAGTGTTTTGCTGCCATGTTGGCAGTTTTTTGTTGTTGACTGGCTCTGGATGGAGGAAGGTGGAGGAGCTAGAGCAGCACTGGGAGCTCTCTGGAGGAGCCGACACGTCAGCACATCAGATCCGGCTGGGTGGAGGCTAGGATACTCTCACACAGGATGTAGAGCTAAAGGCTGTGATCTGAGCTGGCTGTGGGAAGCAATCTGAAACAGATGCAAAAGAGGAAACTGCACAAGAAATCAGCAGTGCAGCTTCTTCTGGAATCATCCAGGAAGGACATCTACAAAATGCACCAAAAGATTTAAGAGATTGGAAAACCTGGAACTCAGAGGGTTAGGACTGGTGCATTGTAGTGCCATTTAATTTTCCCCAGAGCCTTCTTTAAACATATAGTTTAGCTCTACAGTCAGAAAAATAGAATAAAAGACAGAAAAGACAGTTTTTTCAAGTTTGTAAAGAGTGATAAATGCTCATTTCAAACAGAAAAACATAACAAAACTGAATCCTAAAAAAGAAAAATCTATTATTATTGCCAACAATTCTGTTTCAACACAATGAACCCTATTTGCAAATTTGGGGTTTTGAAAATAATAATAAAAGATTATTATCATGCCATGAACAAAATCTTTCAATGTGTGATCCATTAAATGTGTGCACACACCATTTCAAGATAGATAGATAGATTATAAAAAACTAGAACATTAGAAAAAACACAATTAACAAAATTCTTAAAGGTCCCATATTGTAAAAAGTGAGATTTTCATGTTTTTTTTTATTATAAAGTCCTATATAAATACTGTGAAAGTATCGAAAAGCTCATTCCACAGGGAAGTACAGACACAGCCCGTATTCAGAAACTCTGCATTTGAAACAAGCTGTGATTTGTGATGTCACAAATATACAGTATTTAGACCCCTTACACAGATTTAAACGTAAACATTCTTAATGTGTCCCAGTGTATTTCCTGTTGCAGTGTATGTGAATGTCATCAGCTGACAGGAAGTAAACATAGACCCAAGCTGTTGCCTAGCAACACAATTCTGTTGCAATTCTGTTGCAATTCTGTAGCAATTTTGTCACAACTCCGTCAAAATGCACTAAAACAGAGTGTTTCAGACCGGGGGTAAATACAGGCATATTCAGGCCGATAGTATGAGGAACACAAAGTTTTTTTTGAACATTACAGCATGTAAAAATGTTCTAGTAGAAACACAAAATACAAGTATGATCCTGAAAATAAGCACAATATGGGACCTTTAAGAGTGATAAATGCTCATTGCAAACAGAAAAAACATAACAAAACTGTAACCTAATATGGAAAAGAAAAATCAATAGGCTTTGGCAATTGAAGTAATATCTTAGTTATTGGCACCAATTGTGTTTCAACACAATGAACCCTATTTGTAAATTTGGGGTTTTGAAAATAATTATAAAAGATAATTATCATGTCATTAACAGCCATCATTTACAAATAATTCAATATGTGATCTATTTAATGTTTGCACACACAATTTCAAGATACTGTAGATAGATGGAATACTTTATTAACGGCAATGGGGAAAAAACAAACCATAACTAAATAAATAAGAAATAACATTATAAACAGAAAAACAACAACACAGAAATAACTGTAGACAGAAGGTAAATGGGCTTGTAGCAAACAGAAAAACATAACAAAACTGTAACCTAATATGGAAAAGAAAAATCAATATGTGCCACCAATCCAATCCAAAAGTTAGTGAAGCAATATCTTAGTTATTGCCAACAATTGTGTTTCAACACAATGAACCCTATTTGCAAATTTGGGGTTTTGAAAATAATAAAAGATAATTGTCATGTCATTAACAGCCATCATTAACAAAATCATTCAATGTGTTTTAGATAGATAGATAGATAGAGTACTTCATTAATGCCAAAGGGAAATAGCCAAAACAAACCATAACAAAAAGCATAATGACACTCAGAGAGGTAAATAAGATAACACTATAAAAAACATAATTAACTAAATTCTTAACTAAA
Source organism: Sebastiscus albofasciatus (assembly GCA_916701655.1). Lineage (NCBI taxonomy): Eukaryota > Metazoa > Chordata > Actinopteri > Perciformes > Sebastidae > Sebastiscus > Sebastiscus albofasciatus. The sequence goes on from CAKAOI010047589.1 coordinate 30,104, forward strand.
TCTTGGCTATTACAAATATCAATGTGGAACTAAACTTTAGAACAAAACATATAAACCACAGAAATAATTGCAGTCAAAAGCCCAATTTCTAAAAAACAAGAATCTTTGCTGACACATCACTTCACCTCAGGTTATGTTGGCAGAAGAAGAACAGAAAAAAAACAAGCGAAGAAGAAGAAGCTCTTAGCTCCGCCTCTTCCGGTCACAGCAACCAATAAGCGTGCTGCTTTTCTCTCTACTTCCTTAGCTACTATACTGAAAGCACAGTGGGGATAACAACATGTGGAAGTCACATTAATCGACAATACAAGACGTATAATGTTAATTTAACAACAACAACAGAGACTCAAAGTCTGAATGAGTACTATACTTGTACTAATGTAGCATCAGCACGTTGTTTACCTTCAGAAACATCTGAGTAACGTTACTGCTCAGCAGGTAGGAACTGATCTTTGTCTTACTACAGACATTTACTAACTCTATTTCATGTTTTTTTTTAACATTTATCCTTTGATATTGCAATATATTGTTATTAATTGTTTTTTATTTTTTATTTTTTATGGACAACTCAAAAATGAATGACTCTGTTTACTTCCATTTACATGCATGCTCTTTTTAAATATCTATATATTGTAATTTGCTTAATGAATTGTATATATATGTATATATATATATATATATATATATGTTTTTGTTTTTATTTTGTTCTTTTTTTAATTTTTATTTATTATTGAATTGACGCTTTGGCAATATTGTTCACCTGACAGTCATGCCAATAAAGCAAATTGAATTGAATTGAATTGAATAAGCTTGCCTCTTCCCACTAAAGAAAATACCACATTGATATAGGTATTATACAGTACAGTACTGGTTATTTAAAACTATCATTTGATCATAAAACAATACTAGCACTGGTGTATTACTGTTTGTCCATCTGTAATGACTACCTGTCTACTATTACACCTTAATTACAGAGCAATTAGCTCCAAAGCTGAAACGATTAGTTGATTAAGCGATTAGTTGATCAACAGGAAGTTAACCGGCAGCTATTTTTCTAATCATATAATTGTTTAAGTCATTAAGGAAAAATGCAAATGCATGTTCCAGCTTCTTAAGCTTCCTTGTCTTACATTATAGTAAATTGAATATATTTAGGATTTAGATTGTCGGTCGGACCAAAAAAGCAATTTGAAGACTTTGACTTTTCACTGTTTTATGATGTTTTATAGGACAAACGATTAATCGATGAATCAACAAAATAATCAGAAGATGAATTAATAGTTAAAATAATTGTTCAGACATGATTTATGACACTTAGCAATCTTAATGTCTTGTAAGTTGCCTGCTGACACATTTTTCTTCTCCTTGCAGGACGTCATACACTGAGCATCAGAGCATGTGATAAAGGCAGCTGTCTTACCCGAGTCTAAGTATGGATGATTGGCAAAGAGAGCTGGAGCCTCTCGAGGACTTAGAGGATGATAACGTTTCCTCAGACGAAAACTCTTCAAAAGGAGGGAAAAAAGCAAAGCTCCCTCTGGTTCATCCCATCATGTACACAGGTGAGTTGTTCTCTTTCCAATAATTAATCTAATAGAGTTAGACTGATATATGGGCCAATATTAACTTATTGCAGCTATATCATCATCAGTGTATATGTTGGCTGATAAATAACAAAAAAAATAAATTACAGAAACGGCAAAGATATGTTAGATGTAATTAAGAAACAATGTCTCATTACATAAATTGTTACCAGAAACACTGAGAAGTTTATTTTTCAACTGAAAAATCTTCCAAGCAAATTAAGTCACAATTCTTTAGTAAAACAAATTTATAGGATCTTAAAGAAAATGTTTGTTTCTGTTATGGATTTACATTAAAAAGACTAATGATCAATATATCATTATACAGATTTTTTACACTCTCGAATATCAATATTGGTATCAGCCTCAAAAATCCAGTGTCGATCGAGCTATAGAACCTGTAATAATGTTTATGATAAATGCATTCATGTCATTAAGCAATACGTTTTTTCTTTTTTATTATTTTAAGAGACACCAAAGGAAACTGGGTTTCACCGGAGTACCAGAGTCTGTCTGGAGCTGATAAGAGAAGCTCTGCTGCATCAGAGATGGCAAGAGGCGGCAGAATACATGGCATGTTACCCACAAATGTTAGAAGACACAAACAGTGGCAAAGGTCAGGATTATAAGGAGGTAAGTTTGGTTTTGTCTGTTTTTGTGTCATGCAGACTGTCCCCAGTCAAGAACATAAATGACTACACATAATTCTACTCTCTTCTAAGTTTCCACAAAAGCCCTGTTTCGAAAAACACAACTTTATGCTTTTACAGTCATGCAGACAAAATAAATTAGCAAAGAAAACAGAGTATATTCATAAATCAAGTATCAGTTATGTAAACAATTTGAAAAAAACGCTGTATGCAAGTTTCCAGATCCTTGATATCAACACTCTTTTTGCAATTTTTCCCCCAGCTTATTTGGAGAATCAGCACTGAGATCCTTCACCATCACCCCAACTCAAAGCTGGAGGACTACAACAACATCTATGAACGAATGAAACACTCTGGAGTGAGACATTACCTGATGGTATGTTATCTAGTAGCTCTGACTGCACAGTGTTAACTCTTTTTTTTTTTACATCACTGAAAGACATTTGAGACGTGTTGTTCGTTTGCTTCTCTAGATCTGTCTGGAACATTCATTCCACCTGATGCTTAACGGTCACATCCAGGATGCGAAGCGTCAGCTGTCTGCCGCTGAGAGTTGGAGGTACGGGAAGGAGTCAGCAGCTCAGAATCAGAAGACCAAACTGATCCACGCCTACAAGAGTTTACTGGATTATATCATCTGGTGTGACAAAAAGTTCACACACTCCAACGACACTGGTAAGGTGATACACAGCTCAACACCCAAAGCATCTATTATTTACTTGTGTCAGTTATGCAGATAGGATGCAGGCTCTTGTGTGATGTCACACTGACACCTACAGGTCAGAGCCAGGAACTACTCTGGTAAAAAAAAAAAAAAAAACTGAGCTGAAGAGGTGATCAGATTGTAGGAAACCTATTTGTGTGCACAACCTTTACACTAAATGCCCTCTGGTGTGTTTAATGTTTGAAAAAGTCTCTTGTGTAAACTCGAAAATCCTCGAATCCTATTGTTTCAGAGTATGCCGACTCTGCTGACAACCAAGAAATGCACAACTACTTCAGACAGGCCTCTGTGAATCTAAAGGAGATTCTGAAAAATCCTGGCGTCTGGGATCCCTTCTTACTGAGTTACATTGAGGTAAGAACCCTACTTCTCTTTCCCAACTGCTTGATTTAATTAAAGAAATATATATTTTTGATATCACAAGATGAAACTGAATTAATCTGCAACAATCTTTAAAATCGATGAATAATTTAAAGGGATAGTTTGGATGTTTTGAAGTGGGGTTCTGTGAGGTTATTATCCACAGTCAGTGATGACGGTTGGCACGCATACAGTTTGGAGAAACAGAGAGGAGTTTCTAGTGTTAAATTTCAGTCCCAATTCAAGGGAAATGTCCCTACTTCTAACTGTTGTTTTATTTTGTTAGATGCTGGAGTTCTACGAGGATCACGAGGAGGCTTTGAAAGTCCTGAATGATTACGCGTATGACAGCAATTTCCCTCCCAATCCCAACGCACATGTCTACCTGTACCAGTACCTAAAGAGGAACGATGCTTCGGAGAGGAAACTGATGAAAGTATTAAAGGTATAATTGCATATTAAAAGCACTGCATTTATACTGATATTATAAACAGAGATATGACGCTGTAATGATCCCTGTGACACTGCGTACAAATTCCGATATTAAATTTGTTAAACTAGAACTTGTGCCTTACAATTAGGACAGTGCTGTGTTTAATGTATCCTTAAAACTTAACTTTCTTATGTCGTAGGTCCTCCATGTTTTAGTCCCAAGCCACGAGTTGATGTTGGAGTACAGCTCTCTCCTGCTTCAGTCAGGTAAAAGCTGATTATAAATTAAAGTTCACAGTTTTACCAGATAATTAATGAGTCACAGAATTAAAGTGAATCAAATTAAGGTTTATTTTGAGTTCTTTTTGACCACATGATGTCTAACTGGAAACATCAAGAGGTGTATTGTTTTGATATAGAAATGTTTTTTATAGGGAAAGGACGGTGATTGTCTATTATTAAAATGTGTCTTATTTTGTCTCCTAATAACATTTGCTCAGTTCCATAACTATCCATTATTGATGTGTTTTGTTTTCCAGAGAAAAAAAGTGACATGCAGAAAGCTTTAGGAGTCGTTCTGGAAATGTTGGACTTCGCCTGCTGGAGGAGGAACCTGGACGCGTGGAAGCGTTTAAAGGCCGTTATTCAAAAACTACAGTTACAGTACGTATAGCATGATTGGTAAATTGGAGGCTCTATTTTTGAGAGACTGCAGGTTTTTTTTTTACATGTTACTAAAACAGTTGTTCTGTTTTGTGTATTAAAACAGAGAAGACTGGAAGGATGTTATCTCTGAAAAAATGGCGGAAAGAAAAGGCTGGTGGCCGGCGCTGCACTTCACCAGCTTCCACGCCAGTAAAGACTCTCAGGAGAACCCAGAGCTCCTGGAAGTGAAGGCATCACTGACAAAAATCCTCTGCCCGGGTAAGTAGGTGTACGTGTGCATGAAATCCCTTCCTGGAGGTTTTGTTTACTGTCATTACTGTAGATGTTATGCCAATCCTGAATGTTACCTGTAATTATAGAGACACTCAACATTGGCCAAGAAATACAAATGTTCGGCTAACGGTCAAGTTCACACTGGTCTGTAATAATCTGTGATTATTTTGAACGTTTTATTTGGAGATCTGACCACAGTTACAGACTGAGACACCCGTTATTGAAGCAAATATACATCAAATGTTACCCCTCTTTAGGTCTCAATATGCTTTTCAATGTAAAGGACTTCTGATTTTAGTGCAACTGGCGACTGCTAGTGGTAGAATCAAGAAAGGCATCGTAGCAGACATCACTGCTTCTGAATAATTTGAAAACCCTAGGAGCTTTAATGTCACAGTCATTTTAACAATTACCGCCAAGTCACAAGATGTCTACCTCTCGTAGGAAACGTGACTTTAAGGTTAGTATTTTATTGTTTAAGGAAACCCTGAATTTACATGTAAAAAGAGAACTCCATGTTTCTCGTGTGCACTGGGAACATTTTAAATGACAAGATATTTTACGGATGACACGCAGGTCAGTATTTTTGAAGAAGTTGCTGATGGTAAATGTAGTCCACTGAAGAAATAAATTCATCAGTGTGTGCTATGTTGACCGAGAAAGCTGATTTCTGCTGCTGCAGAGCCGTGCGCCAGCTGTGCCTACATGTACCAGAATGCATTGTGGCGTTGAGTTCGCTACGTCTGATAGTTATAAAAATAAACTCACAAAATGTCAATGAAGGAAATATTCTGACACCTAAACAGAAAAATACAACCGTACACCTTCTGAATTCAAGTTTCTGTCTTACAACCAACTAAGACGGGATTAACTGTTGACTCATCGTCAAACACACTTCATCCAAACTGGACAGAAACTAAATAAAACTAAATGAAAACAACAACTAGCAACTCTGGTTTGGACGAAATAAAGCCTGAATTCACTGAGTAAGAAACTCTTCACGCTCTACACGCTGTACAATGACATCAAAATACATCACTGGAAGAAGGAAGAACAACAGATTTTGCAGCTCCGCCCCAAAGACACAGAGAGCATCAGAACTGCAGGCGTTTTTTTTAATTTTCACATTATATCTCCTAACTCAGATAAATAGAAATAAGATTGAAAATCGGTTAATTTTCCCTTGTAAAATCGTTGATTTGATAATGAGATAGTGAGATCCATAGCGGTGGTAATAGCAGCATACGTCCTCTGTTGCACCATTGCTAGTCTGACACTCAGCTAGTCTGAAAACAGTTGAATTCTAAATTAAATTTGCACATATATACTGTAGATCTTTATGTATTAATGTCTTTCTTCTTACAGACCTCACGCTCAAGTACACAGCTGGACAGGTGACCAGTGGAGAGAGAACATGAGAGGAGAACTCAAAGTAGAAAATCAAATTGTGTCTTAATGATTCACAATCAAGAACTGAGCTGAGATGCTGTCGGATAAACAACTGAAAAACCTCGACAAAGGCGTCCTGATGAAGAGCGAGAGTCTTCATACATGCACATTTTTTTTTATATGAAGATTTCTTTTCTTTTGTGATGAAATATTTTTTTAGCTCAAGGTTCACATGACCTTCCATATTTTTTCGTCTTTCTTTTAGTTCGTTGTGCCTTGAAAGGCTTAAAAGGCCCAGGCTCCATCGCCCACTACGTGGAGCTGTTGTTCTGTATTTTTGCGCTGCGTGTCTGGAGGGTATGACCATCTAATTTTGGAGTGCAGCTCTGAATGTCAGTGTTCATGTTGGTTTTGTGGTTTCTGTAAACATTTTAATGGAAGTCCCATTCTGACCTCAGCTGACCTTTGACCTCTGTACGAAGGGGCTTTAAGGTCACCAGTGTGTGTACACCACACACAGCCTGAGGGATTCTCTCTGTCAAGTCGTGTCAGAATAATCAACAGAGCTTTCAGCAACATAATGTGCATATATTTATTAATAAGTGGGACAGATTATTGACAGGTGGTCGCTGCTAATAGCGTCAGTATGAGTCCTTTTCTCTTCAAGGGTGTATTTTGCACACCTGCAGTATATGCAGCACTGTCAATCTTGATTTTCACAAAGAGGCTTGTTTATATTTTGATCTATTTCTGTAAAAAAAAAAGCAGGTTTTTGTATGTTTTTCTAATGACAGGATCCTGGCCTTCAGACGCTGTGCTTTACTCCCCTTTAAAGACCAAACCATGAAATAAAGTCTTGCATCCAGCAGCAGGCCAATTTAATAAGTGAAAGTGTTTGTAATGATTCTGTTTCGGCTTGCCACAATGTTGGCCATGCAGCAACTCAGTGAGCCGTACTGTGTGTGTGTGTGTGTGTGTGTGTTGCTTTGCAGTCATTACATAAACCAAAGCCCAGAGCACTTGCCCGACCACAGGAGCAGCTGCAGAAGGGATCTGGGAATACATAACACATGTCGTTTGAAAATTCAAAACTCGGGGAGCAGTGAAGAGGATGGAGTTAGGAGCTGGTCACTGCTTTGGATCGTGTCCTGGTGGTGACCTTTTTAAAGCATTTCTTTTTTTTCTTTTTTTTTTCTGGGGCTTTGAATTTTTTAATCATGTACACAGATGCTCACAGTCGTTGCACTGCTGGGGGTTTGGCTTCTTCTTCAAGGGCACCTTGACAGTTTAAAGCTAATTTGTTTTGCCAAGTGGAGACTCCGTTGTCTTGGGCCCTTTATTGTACTCTAACTAACCCACTCAAAGGTCCCCCCTCTTGGACAATAGTACTTCTCTGTTCCTCACCATCTCACCTCTTGCATCACTAGAGGTTTGAATTATTTGATTCTTGTCATCTATTCTTGCCAAAAAGTCAAAAAGGACCCGGTTTGTTTAGGTTTTAGTTCCCCCCTGGAAACTGGAGAACAGTCTGACCTCAGAGGTAGACGTATTCACCCAATTAGGGATCACCGAGAGTCACAAACAACAACAATAAGTGTCCCTTTTGCAGCTTATTGTTGAGGCAGCAGCAGGAGTCTGGGGCAGAGTGTCCTGTCTGCTGACAAGTCTGCAGCATCCATGTGTTGGTTGGTTAAAGGAACAGTGAGAAGCATTTAGGGGTATCTGTTAACAGAAATGGAATATAATATTCATAAATATGTTTTCATTAGTGTTTGTGTTTTCGTTAGCTTAGAATGAGCCCTTCATATTTACATAGGGAGCGGGTCCTCGGCACAGAGTCCATCATGTTGCTCCACCATGTTTCTACAGTAGCTCAGAACAGACAAACCAAACACTAAATCTAGCGAGTCTTTCACGTTTTTACCCCCCTAGTTCTGGCCATGCTTGTAAAACTGTGGTAACGTGAGTCGTAGAGTGCAAAACCGTCGTACCGCCAGCCGCCGTATGACTTTTGTTGCTCCTAAAGTAGTGTTATTACGGTAAGGATGACCTCTGAGCGAGGCGAACAGACATTCAGAAAGGAGACAGTGCACTGAGAGTCAGTTTCCTGTATCCGTGTCATGTGGATTTCACCACTGCCCCGCCCGTTTAGGAGACTGGCGGCAAGTGAACACAGATTATGACCGATTCTTTCGCCCCAGAGTCACCAAAGTAAATATTGGACTAATTTTTCACAAGCCACATATCAATATCAAACAATAACACAGTTATTGTTTGATATTGCCCTTCCCCTGTCTCAACAAACACACTCTTGTGTTTGCGAACGCCCTAGATAACTCATTTTTGTAATGGCTGTTGGCTGTGTAAATATCTAATGTCAGCAAAAGAAAATATTAAATATTAAAGGGAGATTTGTCAAGTATGTAATACTCTTACACTTGACTATGACTTGCCCCAAACCGCATGTGATTATCATAAAGTGGGCATGTCTGTAAAGGGGAGACTCGTGGGTACCCATAGAACCCATTTACATTCACATATCTGGAGGTCAGAGGTCAAGGGACCCCTTTGGAAATGGCCAAGCCAGTTTTTCCTCGCCACAATTTAGCGCAAGTTTGGAGCGTTATTTAACCTCCTTCGCGACAAGCTGGCATGACATGGTTGGTACCGATGGATTCATCTGGTTTTCTAGTTCATATGAATTTGCGTTAACCCAGAATTTAGTTTGACTACTAATACTGTACCTGATGAATCAATGTGCTTCATTGCGTTTATATGATCACTTAGAGCACACTTTACTGTAACAGTCTGAGAGGTTAATGGCGGGTGGAGGTGAGTACATACACTGAACATCTACTGGCCACGGAGCAGCTCCACTGGTCCTACCAGCTCGGTCAGGCTAAGAGGAAAGGCAGTGATGTTTTATGTTCATCTGGGAATGCACCCCAAGGTTGTTACTGTAAAATCTATCAAACCCTTTCTCTGTGGGCTCATCTGACGACTCTAACAGGCCCTTTATACCTCCTCCAGCTCAGGGAGCGTCTCCGGGCCTAACCCCGCTGTGAACTGACAGCCATAATAATCGTTGTGTAATTAATCATCGGCGCAGGTTGCAGACTGAATCTATTTGCTGCTCGGAAAAAAAAGAAGAAAAAAAAATTGTGCAGGGAGAGATGTTTTAATTTTGTGCCCGGCGTAGAGATGTTGCTTTGTTGTGCGAGGCTGACATTAATTGAGTTTTCCCTTCTCTTACAGACTCACTCCCTCGTCTCCTCACACACACACACACAGACACACACACACACTGTGGTTGGTGACTCAGGGTCTCGCTTGGTTGCTCCGCTGGGCTCTGAGGATTTGTAACCTAAAATCCAGACTTGCACAGTGACAGTGTAACATCTCAGTAACTCTGCAAGACATTTGAAGTCTGGTGTGGTTTGAGAGCGAGGAGGGAGAAAAAGCGTGATAATTCAGCCATGCAATTTGGACTTAACATACTGATGTGTTCGCCAGTCGCTGCGTGCTACAAGCAAGGAAGGAGATAAAACATGAAGTCTAAATCAAAAATGCAACTGAAGATCAGACTAAAAAAATGAAAGGGAAATAAAAAAGCTCATCCTTAAATCGTATGATAATTACTGGGGCTGCCAAAGTTTAATTTCTTTAACGCATAAATGCAATCGATCTTCCGGAGCTTGAACCGAGCTCAGTTTTAAAGCCAGCGTGAAGATACTGGTATCAAATGAAACTAGAAAACCTAATGAATCCATTGGTACCAACCATGTCATACTAGCTTGTCATGAAGGAGGCTAAATAACACTCCAAACTTCCGCTAAATTTTGGTGAGGAAAAACTGTGATGTCCATTTTCAAAGGGGTCCCTTGACCTCTGACCTCCAGATCAGTGAATGTAAATGGGTTCTCTGGGTACCCACGAGTCTCCCCTTTACAGACATGCCCACTTTATGATAATCACATGCAGTTTGGGGCAAGTCATAGTCAAGTCAGCACACTGACACACTGACAGCTGTTGTTGTCTGTTGGGCTGCAGTTTGCCATGTTATGATTGGACACATTTCTTATGCTAAATGCAGTACCTGTGAGGGTTTCTGGACAATATCTGTCATTGTTTTGTGTTGTTAATTGATTTACAATAATAAATATATACATGCATTTGCATAAAGCAGCATATCTGCCCACTCCCATGTTGATAATCTTGACTAATCTCCCTTTGAGGATCATTTTGAACAGATAAAAATATGTGATTAATCGCGATTAACTATTTGAATTGATTGACAGCCCTAACAATTACATGAGCTTTGGTGCAAAATAGCCAGCGTATAATGGGTGTATTCCCAACCTACGACGGCCCTTTTGAACAGCATGATTAACAAAAGGCTTTTTCGACACACTCATCACGCTGGCAGACGCTAAGACAAGAAGTGCTTGAGGGGAGTCAGTCAAGTCTTGGGGAACTTCAGGGAGAGGAAAAAAAAAAGTAAAAAAATTAATCCCAAAATATCCTCCCCATTCTGTCTGTAAGGTTGAAAGTGACAACTGCAATACCTTTGTTCTTGGAGTGCAGCTGCAAAAATAGCTTTCAATAATGTATTAGGAGAATAAAGACCGTGAGCTGATTTCTGGGGAGACGGCGTTCTTCGGCTCTGTGGATGTGCCAAGACCAGGAGCTTTGTCTGCCGCTGTGCACCGACTGAGAGGAGAGATCAGGCTGCTGAACACAAACTGATCCTCTTGACTTCTAAAGATTGCTCTACTTATCCGGGGAGGAATGAAATCTTTGGCCTTGGAATAAACAGCTTATCCTTCTACATACAGTATATTAACTATCGCTGTTGATCGATTAAAATAGTTCATCGCGATTAATCGCAACATAATTGCACACTTTTTCATCTGTTCAAAATGTACCTTAAGCCGGGTATACACCTTATGATTTTAGAAATGTTGTTGTGTACTCCCTACTCATACTGTACCAGTAGATCGTTTACGGTGTAATGCCAAATCTCCCGATTTATGTGCTCACACTGTACGGTCTGTTCGTCAACCGCGACCTGAGTGCTCACACTGTACGTGTAAAATACTGGCTGTTGACAGTTGTCGATAAAGATTGGTTTGAAAGCTCCGAGGCAGGTAAAGTCTGTTTGCCAGCAGAGGTCTGTACGGGTCACAGTAATGCTAAGAAGGCAGAAACGTGCTGCCTTGATCACCTGTGCCATCCTGTCGGCCGAAACGTCTAAAAAACAAGAGGCGGCGGCGTATATGAACTCTCAGTTGGCGAGGAAGACGTGGACAGTACGGCTTGTCCAGTTAGCAGAGAGAATTGGAGGAAAGCGAGCTACATATATCTATAGCTAGTACATTGTTATCTTGATAGCTTCACTCTGATAACTGGGGAAAAAAACTAGAAAAAAGGCGCTGACGTTGAGGAATCGGTTCGTGGCTCTGCTTCAACTGTGCAAGAGCCTGTGGACGGTCGATCAAAACTTCATCCGATTGCCCGACGGCTGGTCGGGAAGAGTTAATCGGTCTGTCGGGCACCAACGAAGCTGGAATCCGGTCCGACTCTAAAATGAGTCGTGCAGCTCAAAATTCAGGCGAGAAACGGACTAAAATCGTACAGTGTATGCCCAGCTTTAAAGGGAGATTTGTCAAGTATTTAATCCTCTTATCAACATGGGAGTGGGCAAATATGCTGCTTTTTGCATATGTATGTACATATTTATTATTGTAAATCAATTAACAACACAAAACAATGACAGATATTGTCCAGAAACCCTCACAGGTACTGCACTTAGCATAAAACAATATGCTCAAATCATAACATGGCAAACTGCAGCCCAACAGACAACAACAGCTGTCAGTGTGTCAGTGTGCTGACTTGACTATGACTTGCCCCAAACTGCATGTGATGATCATAAAATGGGCATGCCTGTAAAGGGGAGACTCGTGGGTACCCAGAGAACCCATTTACATTCACATATCTTGAGGTCAGAGGTCAAGGGACCCCTTTGAAAATGGCCATGACAGTTTTTCCTCGCCACAATTTAGCGCAAGTTTGGAGCGTCATTTAGCCTCCTTCACTACAAACTAGTATGACATGGTTGGTACCGATGGATTCATTAAGTTCACTAGGTTTTCTAGTTTCATATGATACCAGTATCTTCACTCTGGCTCTAAAACTAGAGTTTGCACAGCTGAAGACAAGCAGTGCAGAACAGCAAAGTAATGACTCTGAAATGCAAAGAGCCCGACCGACGGAGCATTCACCTGAGGCTATGGAGGTTTAATTTCTTGCGTGCCTGAGTGTGATAAGTGGCAATCTGACTGTTGTGACTTTCCTTCAAGCTCTTGTGGAGGCCAGTCATCCGGAGCACAAGTGGGGAAAAAGACACAAAAACCCTGGATGATGTGAAATCTGAAGAAAGGAGCTCAACAGAATTCCAGGCAGGCATCAATTATTAAGAAAAGCAAGACAGCAGTGACACAATCTACAGATGAGAACTTTTTTTTTGTTGGTTTGCTTGACAGTGTTTCGGGTGGTTTGACTCAGAATGAAATATTTGCTTCTAGAAGTGAATATTTTAACAAAGGCACGCAGTATTCCTGCTTTGAGATTTGCGGTGAGCTTTTTTTTCCTGTCCTGGCTCTCAGGTCATCAAACAGTCATCAGCAAACTGGGGAGTGTTTTAAATCCCATATTAAAGCTGCTCTAATCTGATTTGTTAAAGGTGCAGTGTGTATTTACTAAAACATATTTTATTGATGCTTCCTTACCCCTATTTATTTATTTAACTATTTATTTATTTAACTATTTAACTATTTATTTATCTATTTATTTACTTATTTATTTAACTTTTTAACTATTTATTTATTTAACTATGTATTTACTTATTTATTTAACAATTTATTTATTTAACTATTTATTTACTTATTTATTTAACTATGTATTTACTTATTTATTTAACTATTTATTTATTTAACTATTTAACTATTTATTTATTAAACTATTTATTTACTTATTTATTTAACTATTTATTTATTTAACTATTTATTTACTTATTTATTTAACTATGTGTTTACTTATTTAACTATTTATTTATTTAACTATTTAACTATTTATTTATTTATTAAACTATTTATTTACTTATTTATTTAACTATTTATTTATTTAACTATTTATTTACTTATTTATTTAACTATTTATTTACTTATTTATTTAACTATTTAACTATTTATTTATCTATTTATTTATGCTTTGAACAATCTTGCTTATCTTTGATTTAAATATTTATTCATTTATTTATCTATTTATTTATGCTTTGAACAATCTTGCTTATCTTTGATTTAAATATTTATTCATTTATTTATCTATTTATTTATGCTTTGAACAATCTTTCTTATCTTTGATTTAAATATTTATCAAAATATTTTATTTCTGTTTTCAGTTTT